>JARGCV010000105.1:600000-885000 GCA_034064705.1 Bothrops alternatus | reverse complement strand
GTGAGCTAGCCTGGATTGATGTGTATGAGCAATCACCTTGGAATTTGTTTTTCTGTGCTTCCTTGCTCCTGGTACAGAGACCTGGATCTCTTTGTTTTGAAAAACGTGTAAAAGGTGGGAGAAAGTTCTCCTGGTTGTTGCCTTCATCCCTCTAAGTCAAACTGCCGGCCCGCGGACCAGACGTGTCATGTGGAAGCTGCGCCCACCCCATTGCCGGCAATGGCAAAACCGTCCCGATACCTTGCGCGATGTCACGTGATGTCGCGAGTTTGACATGTCTGCTCTAAGCAGCCATGAAGAGGGAAAAGGCCACCCGACTCTGTTTTAATCAAAATAAAGTTGTTTTCTTGCTGAAACCTCGGCTTAGGAGTTTCTTTGGCTCTTCAAAATTCCTGAGTAGCCCAGAGGAGTTTGTGAGGCTAGGTGGAAAACCTTTGTGGGAAGTCAACCACCCCAGAGAAGGAAATATTAAGGGCAGGAAAAAATATATTTCCTCAGTATCTTGAAGAGGCAGGAAAGCATGCCCAGTTTTCTTACTAGCCCCAAGTCTGTCTCCCCCAAGCAGAAACCAGCTCTGTAGAAATGCAGATGCAGACCATTCAGGAAAGTTGGAGCTAGATTAAGAAGACAAAGACCTAAAATCTGCATACCTCACCCAAACTCTAAGAGTCATTAGCCCAGCCCCAGGGAAACATAATAGGATTAAACCACAGATACCAAGGGCCAGAAAAGCACACGCAAAGTCAAAACAAAAGGCTTCAGAGGGTATAAAACCCCCACTCCCTACATTTGTTCCCTCTCTTTTCTGCCAGAGCCATCTTCCTGTCTGGCTCTCCTCTCCAATAAACTACAACCTTCTTCCCAAAGCAGTTGCCATGTTTATTCCCAGCTTGGATGAACCAGGATGAAGACTTTTCTTCCAACAATTTGGCACCCCAGAGATGGGACTCCAAGCTAACCTCTCCAATGGACTGAAACTGGTAAGCCCCA
This sequence comes from Bothrops alternatus, assembly GCA_034064705.1. Classification (NCBI taxonomy): domain Eukaryota; kingdom Metazoa; phylum Chordata; class Lepidosauria; order Squamata; family Viperidae; genus Bothrops; species Bothrops alternatus. The sequence goes on along the minus strand of JARGCV010000105.1, from coordinate 884,010 downwards.
TCTTGCCGGCAGCAGATCCCCTTGTGTCTGTAGATGGGTTTCCCAGATCCTGCCCATGTGGAGTCAGGGTAGTAAAGGGAGTTTTGGGTTTGAGCTCAAGGGCTGCTTTGGAAAGAAGGCAAAGGCGAGTACCTCTAAATTTTAACTTTAAAGCCCAGGGGAACAAAGGAAATGTGTGTATGTTCGTGTGAGTGAGTGAGAAGACCCTTTTTCCCAATCACAGTTGGATTTTGCTCCCTCTGGTCTTTCCTAGCCGCAGAAAGGATCTGTTTAAGTGGCAAACCCTGGAAAGCATGGGGGTTTGGCCAGAGCGCAGGACCTTTTGTTAGGGAAAAGGGAGAAGCTAAGTGAAAATGGAATGGAATGAGTGAATGAGAGAATTGGATTCGGGCAACCAGCTGGTAAGGCCCTGTAAGCAAAGCCCTGTTTAGAAGGTGAGGGGGGGCAGAAAAGGAGGGGTCAGTACTCATCGCTTTCCAAAAAGCGCAGGTCCTTCCAGACACACAAGGGGTCTGAAAACCGTGACAGAAAAGGAGAGGTCAGTACTCATTGCTTGGAAAAAAGCAAGCGCAGGTCCTCCCAGACACACAAGGGGTCTGAAAACCATGACAGAAGAGGAGGGGTCAGTACTCATCGCCTTTCAAAAAGGCGCAGGTCATCCCGGACTAATGAGGAGTCCAAAAACCATGACAAATAGTTTCCAGGGAAGGAGGTAAGGGTACTTCGTCAGGGAACCGAAGTCCTCCCCGGATGCTTTTTCGTCCGAAAAACCAGTTTTCTTTTCCTTTTGTACCTGAATGAGCCAAAATGAGCCCCACATCTGAGAGGGAACATGGGAAGTGGCAGTTCAAAGGTGACAATTAGGACCCCCCTAGGAGATTTGCTCAAAACAAAGAGCAAGAGAAATATGTAAGAAATGGGCTTTGCTGAGGGCTTTGCTGGGAAACCAATTTGGCTAAATAAAGGTACTTAAAGGGAAAATAAGAAATAGTGATTCTCTCTCTCTCTCTCTCTCTCTCTCTCTCTGCAACCACATGGTATGTTTTAAGAACTGTGCCTTCCCTAATTTGAGTTATCTGAGATTTATGGTGGGAATGACTAGGATGTGTAAAACTAAGACTTCTGTTTCCCTTTCTGTTTTCCTTGTCTTTGTGTATATATGTGTACCAAAGTCTTTGTGTGTGAGGTAAATGTGACTGTTTATTGTTTCTAACCCAAAGATAAAAGACTTTTAAAATTCTGCTAGAAATTCTGCTTAAAATAAGCCACCAAAAAAAAAGGAAATACCCTCACTCTGTTTGTCTGGCCAACAAACAGAGTGAAGAAAAAATTGTTTGTTTGTTTGTTTGTTTTCCCCTTTCTCTCTCTGTACTCTTAAGAACAGCCCAAAGTTACCAGGAGGGATTGTTTTAAGTTTATCTGCTGGAAAAGTTTCACTTGCATTTACTGTATGTGTTTTATCTATCTATCCTTTTCCTGAAAAATGTGTGTCTAGCTACAAGAGCCTCCTAAAGCTCAAGTTTGCTTGTGTGGGGAATAATCTTCTTAAGTTACTTTTCTTATCCTATCACTAATTGGTAAAACTACTATGAAGCTAACCTGGCAAGTTGCACACCTTAAAATATTAGGCTTTTAACATTATTTGGAGCTTTCAGCATTCTCAAGCTGCCTAGCATTTTTTTTTTCAAGTTGCAAGTCCTTCTCTTTAACATGTTGCAAATGTTCGAGTTCAGAAGTGAAGCATTTCGTTTTGTTGTTCTCTTACCAGAATCCAGCTTTCTTTTGTCCTCATCTGTGATTTCATTTTGTCTGCCTGTTTCTTTAACAACTGCAGTATTAATGCCTTTTCAAACTCTGCCTGCAAGCTACCCACCCACCCCCATCTACTTCTCCTTTTCTTATCATTGTTCTCCATACCTTTTGTCTGCCTCTCCTGAGAGAATCCACCCAGAAAGGGGGGGGAGCTCTTGTTCTTATATCTTTCAGCCCTGCACAGATGACCCCCCCAACCTTTGGAAGCAGAGCACACTGACCCAGATGCTGCCTCCATCCATTTGAGCCATGGAATTGAGTTTTGAATCCAGCCATCCACTACAAAACCCACCATGCAACCTGAATGGAACAGATCTTCCCAAGTCCTACCATTCCCCCAGATGCCTTTGAAAAACTGCAGAGGAAGGAAGGAGTCCTGAAGCCTCAGAAAAATTTTTAGAAAGACTATGGGGGGAGGGTGGAAAGTCATTGTAAAGTTTTCTTTCTTGCCCCATTTGTATTGTAACAAGCCAGTTGAATGGATTCACAGAGAGATGGCATTTGGGAATAGTTGGCACAGCAAGTACTGAACACCTTGGGACTTGTGTCTGGTGGGAGGGAACATTTATCCAGAATGTTTGTACTGCGTTTGTAGCACGCACGCGCACACACACACACACACACACACCATTCAGAATCACATTGAGCCTATCCCCTCCACCTACCTTCAGTAAAGTTCCCCAGGCTGATTTCTGCTCTATTGCACCAAAGCTTTGCATGCACAACTTCCAGCAAAATTCCAAGGGGGAGGGAACCAGGCCCCCTCAGGCAATTTGCAATTCATATGCCCTGACTGAGGAAGTAGCAGGAAACATATCTCCAAACCTAATCCCTGAATATCTTGCACTGGTGGACCCAGATTGGGAGTCCTAGGGCTCCAGAGGAAACTATAGACCAGTCAGTCTAACCTCAGTTCCAGGCAAACTGATGGAAACCATTATTAAAGATAAAATTACAGGGCACATAGAAAAACAGGCATTGCTGAAAGAAAATCAACATGGTTTCTGCAAAGGCAAATCATGTCTTACTAACTTGTTAGAATTCTTTGAGGGTGTAAATAAATACATAGATAAAGGGGCCCCAGTTGATATTGTATATCTTGACTTTCAAAAGGCTTTTGACAAAGTCCCTCACCAAAGGCTCCTAAAAAAGCTCTCCAGCCACGGAATTAGAGGACAGGTCTTGTCCTGGATTGGTAACTGGCTAAATTGTAGGAAGCAAAGGGTGGCAATAAATGGACAATTCTCTGGATGGAAAGAAGTGAGAAGTGGTGTACCCCAAGGTTCAGTTTTGGGACCTTTACTTTTTAATTTATTCATCAATGATCTGGATGTAGAAGTTAATAGTGAGGTAGCCAAGTTTGCTGATGACACTAAATTGTTCCGGGTTGTGAAAAGTGAAATTGATTGTCGAGAGCTCCAGAAGGATCTCTCAAAATTGTGTGAGTGGGCAACAAAGTGGCAAATGCATTTTAACCTAAACAAGTGCAAAGTTATGCACATCGGGGCAAAGAACCCCAATTATACTTACCAACTGATGGGGACCAAACTTTCTGAGACAACCCAAGAAAGGGATCTTGGGGTTTTGGTGGACAGCTCGATGAAGATGTCAACCCAATGCGCAGCAGCAGTAAAAAAAAAAAGCAAATTCCATGCTTGGCATGATTAGGAAGGGAATCGAAAATAAGTCAGCAAGTGTTGTATTGCCTCTGTACAAATCGATGGTGAGACCACACTCAAGAAGGATATAATGGAACTGGAAAAGGTGCAAAAAAGGGCAACAAGAATGATCAAGGAAATGGAGCGCCTCCCTTATGAAACCAGATTGGTTATGTACTAAGGCAAACCATGGCTGTGAAAAATTTTGGAAGGAATGTGCAAACCTGACTGGAAGCTCAAAGTGACATCCAACATTTGAAAATAATTGGCACAGAATATTGGAAACTATAAATTTCTCTTCCAACTAACAAAATTTTTGCCCTAACTTTTAGAACTTTATGGGTTGGAAGCTCCCCTTTTGGCAGCAGGGATCTTTCTCTGCTTGCCTCCATTAGTGTCTTCTTTTTTGTGGCTTAGTTTAAAAGCTTGTCTACCAAGTATTCCTGATCAGATCAATTTTAATCTTGTGCCAGTAAAAGTGTGTCATCCACACCATTATGGCACAAAGCGGGGGTTGTGGGAAGTCAACCACCCCAGAGAAGGAAATATTAAGGGCAGTGTCAGAAGTATCTTCATCCTGGTTCATCCAAGCCGGGATAAATAAGCAAAATGGCGACTGCTTTGGGAAGAAGGTTACAGTTTATTGAAGAAGCAGAAAGGTGGTCCTTGCAAGGAGCAGAGAGGAAAGAGGACTTGAGCACATGGGCAGTAGCTTTTTATACCCCCTCTAGTCTTGTTTGGAATAGCTTCCTGTTCCTGTGGCATGAACCTTGAAGCTATTTCTGAGTGTTTTTCTAGGCCTTGATATCTGTGGTTTAATCCTATTATCATATCCTGCTTCCCAGGTGATGGGGTTAATGACTCCTAGAGTTTGGGTGGGGCATGCAGATCCTCTCTTTGTCTTCTTGAGTGCCCTGGCTTCAGCTTTCTGATGGTTCTACATCTGCATTCATATGGGGCTAGCTCTTGCTTGGGGCAGAGAGATACATTTGGGGCCAGGTTTTGTTTTAAAAAAAATCCTTTTGAGGAAAAATATATTTTTCTGCCCTTTTAATATTTCCTTCTCTGGGCTAACTTCCTTCAATCCCTGCTTTGTGCCTTAAGTGTGAGAATGTCACACTTATTGGCACAACATTAAAATTGATCTGGTCAGGGAGACTTGGTAGGCAAGCTTTTAAACTGTTAAGCCAAAAAATAAATAACAAGACATTAATGGAGGCAGCAGAAAAAGATCCCTTTAGTGGCTCCCAAAAGGGGAGCTTGCACCCATAAAGTTCTAAAAGTCAGGGCAAAAACTTTGTTAGGTGGAAAAGAAATTTATAGTGTCCAATATCCTGTGCCAGTCATTTTCAAATGTTGGATGTCACCTTTAGCTTCCAGTCAGGTTTGCATACCTCCCAAAATTCTTCACAGCCATGGTTTTCCTTAATACATGACCACTGGCTGCCCATTTTCAAGGGTTGTTTCCTGCCTTAGCTCTTAGTTCAGTGCATCCAGGTTTGTAATGCCCAATTGAGGTTAGCCAATATGCCAGGCTATTAAATTTTTCTTTAAATTGCACATAATGAGCTCTAGGAATCCCAATCTGAGTCCAACAGTGCAAGATATTGAAGGCTGAGGTTTGGGGATCTTTCCTGTTGCTTCCTTAGTCAGGGCATAAGAATTGCAAATCACCTGAGGGGGCCTAGTTCCCCCCCTTGGAATTTTCAGGAAGTTGTGCTTGCAAAGCTTTGGTGCATAGAGCAAAAAAAATCAGTCTGGGGGACTTTACTAAAGGTAGGTGGAGGGGATAGACTCAATGTGATTCTGAATGGTGTGTGTGTGCATATGCAGCTATTTCTACAAAACAGGCAATACAAACATTCTGGATAAATTTTCCCTCCCACCAGACAGGCATCCAAGGCATTCAGTACTTGTTCTGCCAAATGCCATCTCTCCATTAATACATTCAACTGGCTTGTTACAATACAAATGGGGCAAGAAAGAAAAGTTTACAGTGAGTTTCCACCCTCCCCCCACAGTCTAATTTTCTCTTCTGAGGCTTCACATGGCACCAGTGGCTCCAGGACTCCTTCCTTCTGCAGCTCTCACAGGCAACTGGGGAATGGTAGGACTTGGGAAGATGTTCCACTCAGATTGCATGGTGGCTTTTTAGTGGATGGCTGGATTCAAAACCCAATTCCATGGCTCAAATGGATGGAGGCAGCATCTGGGTCTGTGTGTTCTGCTTCCAAAGGTTTGGGGGAAGATTGCAGGGCTGAAAGATACAAGAACAAGGTCTCCCCCCCACTTTCTGGGTGGACTCTCCCGGGGGGGGCAGACAAAAGGTATGGAGAACAAAGGGCAAGAAAAGAATTGGAAGGGGGGTAGCTTGCAGGCAGTTTGAAAAGGCATTAATATTGCAGTTATTAGAGAAACAGATAGACAAGTGGGGACAATCACAGATTTGAGGACAGGAAAAAACTGGATTCTGGTAAGAGAACAACAAAATGACATGTTTCACTTTTGAACTTGAACATTTGCAACATATTAAGGACAAGAACTTGCAACTTGAGAGGAAAAAAAATGTTAGGCAGCTTGAGAATGCTGAAAACTCCAAATAATTTTAAAAGCCCAATATTTTAATATGTGCAACTTGCCAGGGGCAGGAGAATCTGCCTTTAACATTTATTCCAAAATAGACCACATTATTTTAGAGATTGGAAAATGCTTATTTGTTTCAGAAAAGTTTCACTGTAGCTTCACCAAGTAGTGATAGGGTAAGAAAAGTAACTTAAGAAATTATTTCCCCAAACAAGCAGACTTGAACTTCAAAAGGCTCTTGTAGATAGACACGCATTTTCAGGAAAAGGGATAGATAAAACCCATTTAGAACGCAAACTCATTTACAACACATTGCAGAATGATTTCTAGAACTTGGGTCAGGACCCAGCAGGCAGGACACCCCCTCCTCCCTCCAATAAAATAATTCACCACTGGATTCCCCCTGGAACAAAATTAACACCTTTTATACAGAATTGAGAAGGAAATTAACCCAACAACAGACATTGAGCAAAAAATCAGAAAAGACAAATTTAAACTCACCAATCAGGAATGACAATTTTGGAAACCATGAAAGGGTATAAGAACTCAACTAAGGTATGTAGGAAGCACATGACAATAGTAATGGGGAACTTTAATTACTCTGACATCAACTGGGAGACAAACTGCACTAAGTGGAAGATCAAACAGATTCCTGACAAAACTTACAGACAACTTTGTTTCTCAAAAGTAGACAAGGGAACTAGGGGATTAGCCACATTGGATCTAATTCTCACTAACAAAGACAAAATAATAAAAGGTGCTGAAGCCACAGGAACCTTGGGGGGGGTGATCATGCAATATTGGAATTCAACATTATGGGAGCACAAGCAATAGAACACAGTCAAACTAGAGCCTTAGACTTTAAGAGAGCTAATTTCAATAAACTTGAGAGGGCTTGGGAGGGATTCCATGGATGAGAATCTTCAAGGGGAAACAACTCAAGAAGCTTGGGAAATTTTGAAAAGTGAGATAATAAAAATCCAGTCTAGCACAATATCAACAAAGAAGAAAAATAATAGCTCTCACAAGAAACCAGCAGGGCTATATAAAGAACTCTCTGATAAATTGACATATAAGAGGGACCAGTATGAAAGTGGAAAGAGGGTCACATAACTACAGAATATTAGCAAATAGTCTGAGCCTGCAAAGATGAGGTGAAGAAAGCTAAGGTTCAAAATGAACTAAGGCTTGTGACCACAGTCAAAAATAATAAAAAAAACAAGCAGTCCAACTTATCAAAAACAGTACCATAAAAAAATAGATTAGTAGCACAAGTTAAGTTAGGCAAGAAAATGGTGAGCAAGCACTTATCTAGCCTAGAAGAGTTCAAATCACCAAGACCAGATGGATTACAACCCAAGGTTCTCAAGGAACTGGCAGATGTGATCTCAGAACCACTGAACTATATTTATCAAAGACCCTGGAGCACTAGGGAACTACCAGAGGACTGGAAAAGAGCTGATGTAGTTTCCCTCTTCAAAAATAAAATAAAAATAAAAATAGATCTAGGAAATAACAGACCTATCAGCCTGACCTCAATACCTGGGAAGATTCTGGAAAAGATAATCAAACAAGAATCTGCGAACACCTAGAGGCAAACGAAGTCATTACTAAAAGCCAACATGGGTTTGTCAAAAATGGATCATGCTAGACACATCTTACTGCATTCTTCGACCCAGTTACAAAATTAGTGGACTAGAGGAATGCTGTGGATATAATTTTCTTGGACTTCAGTAAGGCATTTGATAAAGTTTGTATAGGGTTTCCTGCCTGAGCAGGGGGTTGGACTAGATGACCTCCAAGGTCCCTTCCAACTTTATTATATATTATTAAATGCAAGAGTGAAATCTTTCTAGCAGATGAACTTAAAACATTCCCTCCTGCTAGCTTAAGGCTGTTCTTAAGAGGACACAGAGAGAAAGAGGAAAACAAACAAAAAAACAAACACATTTTTCTTCACACTGTTTGTTGGCCAGACAAACAGAGTGAGGTATTTCCTTTTTGTGGCTTCTTTTAAGCAAAATTTCTAGCAGAATTTAAAATTCTTTTTCCTTTGGATTTAAAACAGTTAACAGTCACATTTACCTCTTACACACAGACTTTGACAAACATATATACACAAAGACAAGAGAACAGAAGTCTTAGTTTTACACATCCTAGTCATTCCCACCATAAATTTCAGATAACTCAAGTTAGGGAAGGCACACATTTTAAACGTACCACGTGATTGCATAGAGGCTAGATAGAGAGAGAGAGAGAATCATTATTTCTTATTTTCCCTTTTAAGTACCTTTATTTAGCCAAATTGGTTTCCCAGCAAAGCCCTAAGCAAAGTCTATTTTTTCCCCTATAGTTTCTTTACCTATCTCTTTTTCATTCCAGCCTGGACAGGAAGCTGATTCCTGTCCCAGGCTCCGAGCAAGCTCTCAACAGGGAAACCTACTTCCGCTCTTGAATTGGAACCTCCCATGTATAACGGGATTTCCTTACCGCTAAAGGGCATTACACGTCAGAAGCCTCCTTGTGAGACTTCTCCCTACCACCACGATTTTGTGAGTCTGGAAAAAAAGGGGACTCACGGAGCTTCTCTGGATCCCTCTCAGAGTTCATGGGCTCCTCCGAGGGATCCACCACGTTTACAGACCAAAAAGGGGTCTGCAGAGACCTTCTGGTTTCCCTCCTTAGAAGGTACGGGCTACTCTTCGACCGGCCGGCTTCACACCACCGTTTACGGACACCTGGACCTCCAATGTCCGCAGGCACCTCCGCTTGCTCTCAGAGGTAGGTGGCCGCTCCCTTCTTGGGGCTTAATTTCCTAACTTTGCTTTGCTTACAGGGCCTTACCAGCTAGTTGCCCAAATCCAATTCTTTCATTCACTCATTACATTTCATTTTCACACAGCCTCTCCCTTTTCCCTAACAAAAGGTTCTATGCTCTGACCAAACCCCCATGCTTTCCAGGTTCTGCCAATTAAACAGATCCTTTCTGTGGCTAGGAAAGACCAGAAGGAGCAAAATCCAACTGTGATTGGGAAAAAAAAAGTCTTCTTACTCACACAAACAGAAATGCACACATTTCTTTGTTCCCCTGGGCTTTTAAACTTAAAATTTAGAGGTACTCACCTTCACCTTCTTTCCAAAGCAGCCCTTGAGCTCAAACTCTCAAAACTCCCTTTACTACCTTGGCTCCACATGGGCAAGGCCTGGGAGACCCATCCACAGACACAAGGGGGTCTGCTGCCGGCAAGATGGGGCCTACCAGTCTCAGTCCGTTGGAGAGGTTAGCTTGGAGTCCCATCTGGGGTGCCAAATTGTCAGAAGTAAGTCTTCATCCTGGTTCATCCAAGCCGGGATAAATAAGCAAAATGGCGACTGCTTTGGGAAGAAGGTTACAGTTTATTGAAGAAGCAGAAAGGTGGTCCTTGCAAGGAGCAGAGAGGAAAGAGGACTTGAGCACATGGGCAGTAGGTTTTTATACCCCCTCTAGTCTTGTTTGGATTAGCTTCCTGTTCCTGTGGCATGAACCTTGAGGCTATTTCTGAGTGTTTTTCTAGGCCTTGATATCTGTGGTTTAATCCTATTGTCATATCCTGCTTCCCAGGTGATGGGGTTAATGACTCCTAGAGTTTGGGTGGGGCATGCAGATCTTCTCTTTGTCTTCTTGAGTGCCCTGGCTTCAGCTTTCTGATGGTTCTACATCTGCATTCGTATGGGGCTAGCTCTTGCTTGGGGCAGAGAGATAGATTTGGGGCCAGGTTTTGTTTTAAAAAAAATCCTTTTGAGGAAAAATATATTTTTCTGCCCTTTTAATATTTCCTTCTCTGAGCTAACTTCCTTCAGCAGGAAAAAATATATTTCCTCAGGATCTTGAAGAGGCAGGAAAGCATGCCCAGTTTTCTTACTAGCCCCAAGTCTGCCTCCCCCAAGCAGAAACCAGCTCTATAGAAATGCAGATGCAGACCATTCAGGAAAGTTGGAGCTAGATTAAGAAGACCTAAAATCTGCATACCTCACCCAAACTCTAAGAGTCATTAGCCCAGCCCCAGGGAAGCAGGATATGATCTTTGGGACATAATAGGATTAAACCACAGATACCAAGGCCCAGAAAAGCACACTCAGACTCAGTTCAAAGTTCATGCCACAGGAACAGGAACCAAAACAGAAGGCTTCAGAGGGTATAAAAACCCCACTCCCTACATGTGTTCCCTCTCTTTTCTGCCAGAGCCATCTTCCTGTCTGGCTCGCCTCTCCAATCAACTACAGCCTTCTTCCCAAAGCAGTTGCCATGTTTATTCCCAGCTTGGATAAACCAGGATGAAGACTTTTCTTCCAACACCTTACAACCATATTCTGCCTTTTTTTTTAATATCCCCCAAAATATTTCCTTCTCTAGGAGGGTGGGTGGGTGGGTGCTGACTTCCAACATTATCAAAATTCAGATGCTTGGCAACTGGTTAATATTTATGAAGTTGCAGTGTCCCAGGGTCATGTGATCATCTTTTGCGACCTTCTGACAAGCAAACTCAATGGGGAAGCCAGATTCACTTAACAAATGTCTTACTAACTTAACAATTACAATGCTTCACTTAACAACAGTTCCAAGAAAAGTTGTAAAATGGGGCAAACGCACTTAACAAATGTTTCACCTAGCAACAGAAACTTTGGGCTCAATAGTGGTCATAAGTTGAAGACTACCTGTATTGTGCACTTCATCATAACGAGGAACTTCAAAGGTCCCTTCTCGCTCATGCGCAATGGCGTCTCCTGCCAGTCTCCTCCCTCGTCCGCCGTTGAATGAACGAGGCGTCGTGGCAACGTCACTAGATTCCCGGATGTGTTAGGTCCGGACGCAATGAAGAGATCGTAAGGGGACGGCTGCAGCCATTGTGTATCGTTTGCAGGTGAGGTGGAACGGATGCTAGATATAACTCACCACATCGTAGGAACAAAGGGAGAAATATATAACGCTGGTAGACAACTAGTTGCAAAATAATGAACTAAAGGCCCTGACGTAAGGGCCGGGGCAGAGGGCTAAAAAGGAAAAAAAACCCGCTCTGATAAAGGTCACGCATGCGCTATGATGCAGTTTCTTCCATAGGGAGTGTAGCCTATGCGCCTTCATTCAAAGGCTGGCAGAGATTGCACGCATGCGGTGCAGAAAGTTTGTAGCGTGTCGCTTCTTTAAGCCTGCGTTGAAGAGAATGAAAGCGTAATAGTCACATCCTGCGGCTTCCTGGCTTTTCTTTCCTGCTCCTCCCACCCCTCTTGTGTTGCGCCTGCGTATAATGTTGCTGCAGGGGCCTTGCGGAATCATGATCCTGGTGCAGCTGCCTAAGGGGGAAAGGATTGCAAGACGGAGAGATGCTGCCAAATAATGAACTGTGAGTGCTGTTGCTGCTTTTCAAAAGGGGAAAAGAAGTGGAAGGGACCAAGAATGCTAGTGGACTGGGGAGAGCCAATCAAATCAGAATAGAGCTAGAAGGGATCTTGGAGGTCATCTAATCCAACCCCCTTCTCAAGCAGGAGACCCTATACCATTTCAGACAAGTGACTGCAGAAGGGGGTTATTTCATTCTCTTTCTATAATTATCCCTTCTCACTGTACTAACTGGGTCACTGGTTTATTTTTGTTATCTTGGTAAAGAATGAATCCAGTTGAATAGAATTCTTTATTGGCCAAGTGTGATTGGAGACACAAGGAATGTGTCTCTGGTGCATAAGCTCTCAGTGTACATACAAACAACAAAGTGATAGGTTCATAAATCGTAACATAACAATCATAAATCATAAGATACAAACAACAGTTGATAATTTATAATATACCAATAGGAGAAGGTAGTAGGAAACATGAGAGGTGAGAAAGATGAGGATGAGGATAATAGAAATACAGTCTTCTACACGGGTAAATATCTTTAGGCATAAGTAAGCAGTGGGGTACCACAAGGTTCCGTCTTAGGCCCAGTACTCTTCAATATCTTCATTAATGACTTAGATGAGGGAATAGAAGGGGAACTCATCAAATTTGCAGATGACACTAAGCTGGCAGGAATAGCCAACACCCCAGAAAAGAAGCTCAGGATCCAAAAAGATCATGACAGACTTGAACAATGGGCCGTATCCAACAAAATGAAATTTAATGTGGAGAAAAGCAAGGTTTTACACTTAGGCAGGAAAAACCAAAGGTACAAGTACAGATTAGGCGTAACCTGGCTCAAAAACAGTAACTGTGAGAGGGACCTTGGAGTCCTAGTGGACGATCACTTAAACATGAGCCAGCAGTGTGCCACAGCAGCCAAAAAAGCTAATACAATCCTTGGTTGTATAAACAGAGACAGAATCAAAATCACATGAAGTATTAGTACTGCTTTATAAAGCCTTAGTAAGGCCACACCTGGAATAATGCATCCAGTTTTGGTCAGCACATTGCAAAAAAGATGTTGAGACTTTGGAAAAAGTGCAAAGAAGAGCAGCTAAGATGATCAAAGGCCTGGAGACATAAACATATGAAGAAGGATTGCAGGATTTGGGTTTGGCTAGTCTACAGAAAAGAAGGAATAAGGGGGACATGATAGCAGTATTCCAGTATTTGAAGGGCTGCCACAAAGAGGAGGGGGTCAACTTATTTTCCAAAGCACCAGAGGGCAGGGCAACAAACAATGGATGGAAACTAATGAAGGAGAGAAGCAACCTGGAATTAAGGAGAAACTTCTTAACAGTGAGGACTATTAACCAGTGGAACAGCTTACCGTCAGAAGTTGTGGGTGCTTCATCACTGAAGGTTTTTAAGAAGAGACTGGACAGTCATTTGTCTGAAAATGAAATAGGGTCTCCTGCTTGAGTAGGGGGCTGGACTAGAAGACCTCCAAGGTCCCTTCCAGCTCTATTCTGATTGATTGATTGATTGTCTGTGGGAGTTAGGTGTTTAGCAGAGTGATGGCATGGGGGAAGAAACTATCTTTGTGTCTAGTTGTTTTGGCATGCAATGCTGTATAGTGGCATCTTGAGGGGAGAAGTTGAAACAGTTTATGTCCAGGATGTGAGGGGTCTGTAGATATTTTCTCAGCCCTCTTTCTTGTTCTTGCAGTATACAGTTCCCCAATGGAAGGCAGGCTGGTTGCAGTGGTTTTTCCTGCAGTCCTAACTCTCCGTCAAAGTCTGTAGCTGTCCTGTATGGCTGCTGTGCCAAACCAGACAGTTATAGAGGTACAGGTAAGTGGCAGAAGTTTCTTACTGAGGCCAACAGGTAAGAGTCCTCATCATGATCCCCTTTCCTGGAAGGCAAAGAATTATGTTGAAAAATTGGTAAAAGGTAAAATGATGCTAAACCTCATCATGATGCTATGGTTAAAGAAGGTAACTTTATATTTTGATAAAGTTTGGCGAGAATGAAACCTGGACAGGTCATAGTTAAGAAACTTGCTCTTTTCTCATGTGTAAAATTTTAATACGTTTTGCACATTTTGTAAGCAATAAGTAACTTTATGTCAGGATTACTGCTGCTGAAGGGATAGAAATACATCTGTACAAGATCATTTTTTTAAATATTACCACTATACTATACATTTTTCCTGTTTGCAGGATGTATAGTTCCTTTAAATTTGTACTTGAAAACTTTTAAGATGAAGTATGTTAAAAATCTAAATACCTGCCCACGTTCTGTGTCTTGTGTTCTCAATCAGATTTGATAAATGTGTACAACATTTTGGAAATATTTAATGGGTGCAGTATTAATGATTTTGCAGAAGAGAAAACAGTGAAATGGGATAGCCATTTTTTACTTATATAGCTACTATACAGAAATAATCTTAGATAAGATGCTGAACAAACCCACTTATCTGTTAAGCCTTTGATTCCCCCCTCCCCCCTTGCCTCGGTAGTAGGCTTTGGTAGCAGTTTTGTAACTTAATCAAGCAAAATGTTTCTGCATTGTAGAAACAATGTCCAATAAATCAAAGTATGGATTTGAATTAAAGAGAATCTGATTACAAGACATTATGATCATTAAAATGTTGGAATAGGATACAGGTTCAAGTCCATTCTTAGCAGTAGAGACTCATGGGGACCAGGTCCTGCCTGGTCGACTGAGCATGTTGTATGAACCCAGCCTGTGTGGATAATTTATGGCACAGTGTATCATACAAACTGAGAAAGTTAGGCAACATATATAAACCATGTGTAAGGAACCACTTCAATCCACATCTTACAGCAGAACTCTTGGAAATGATCTCTTCCGACAGGAACTTTTATTAAGAGAAATTGATAGCAGGCATGATAGACAGGATCTGAGGGATTTCCTTACAAATCGATGTTTTAAAGTGTCCCTAAGCAGCTCCCACCCTGCAGTTCTTCCGGGCGATTCAGATCGGCAGATTTCTAGGTGTTAAATCCAGGAAAGATAACATCAATCCGGTTCCGTTGTGCATGATCATTCAACAGCTCCTCTCACCTTATTTTGATGCATCTTTTCACCCCCCTTTTCCTAGCTGGCCGGTAAGGAGAAGTTCAGAGGGACATAGGATAAGAGGTAAATGGTTACATTGTAATGGTTAGTAGACCCGAAGGTGAATAAACAAAAGGCTACTTTGTAGTGAATAGAGGAAGTGAGAGTAATAAAACCCGCATGCTTATCCCCGCTCCCCCATGGGAGTATGGCAGGATCCAGGAAAGGGTAAGGATTGGTTTTAGATCAGAGAAGATAGATCGAAAGGAAATATAACTGGATTCGAACATCCTGCCCCCCCTTAAAAATAAGAGAGAAAACAAAACAGGTATAAAAGTTAGTCTGGCTTGTTAGGATACTCTGTATGAAACTTCTTTAACAGTTTTGGGGCTCTGACGTGACGTTTATGGACCCACTCGTTTTGTGAGGAGGGGAGGTGTTTCCATGCTACTAGGTATTGAGTTGTCCCATGATATCTCCTAGAGTCTAGGATTTCCTTTATCTCGAAGTGTTGTTCTCCTTCCACCATGATTGGAGGTGCTGGTGGGGGAATTTTTGGCCATAAGGTTGACTGTTGTTCTCTTTTCAGCAAACTGCAGTGAAAAATTGGGTGTATTTGCCTGAGATTTTGGGGTAATTCTAATTCTACTGTTACTGGGTTTATGATTCTTTTAATTGGAAAAGGTCCTATATATTTTGGTCCAAGTTTTTTACAGGGTGTATGGATTTTAGGTATTTTGTAGAAAAATATACCATTCTCCTACAATGAATGGTGTGGGTTCAACTCTTTTTTTATCTGCTTGTGATTTGTATGCTTGCCTAGCTTCGTCTAAGGCTTTTCTAACTATTGGCCAAGTGTTTTGTAATTGTTCTATCCATTCTTTCAGTGATGGGATTGCTGGTTTGTTTGGGATTAGTTCTGGCATGGGGTTGAAACTTTGACCGTTGGCTATTTGAAAAGGAGTGTAACCTGTGCTGGAGTGGACTGCATTATTGTAGGCAACTTCTGCGAAAGGGAACAGGTCCGTCCAATTCGTTTGCTGGAAATTAATAAAGCATTTTAAGTATTGCTCAAGTACTGAGTTTGAGCGTTCTGATTGGCCGTTCCCCTGAAGATGATGATGTCAAGGTTCCGACTAATGAAACACTTCAAAGAACTTTCAGGCATGTTTATCCTAAAGCCTTTATTACAGTGTTACAAATTGACGGCACATCATGGACGTTTTATGCCAGAATCTGACTTCCTCTTGCTGGCATCTAACTTTTCTTGCTAAACCCCTCCCTTATCTTGCAGTCACCAGTCACATTATCCAATTAGTGTGAAGGTCAAAGGTTTGCTTCCTCTTTCTTTCCTGGGCTTTTTACCCCCCCCCACTCTAAGCTATGTATTAACCCAATAAATACCAGACAGTTTTGCATATTGTCAAAGCAAGAATATACAGTATTTGCAGCATTGACATCCGGCCCTCCTTACAAGAAGGACAGATCCTGTAAAGTAAACAAAAGCATATGTTAAGGGCTATCTTTCGGTTTGTTGGGGTTTTTCACATGAAACCTTTTGACCAATCTGTCAGCTTTCACTTCACTAGATTTCACCCAGGTGGCTTCAGACAATGGGTATCCCTTCCATTGTACTAGGTACTGCAATTTCCCTCTAAAGATTCTGGAGTCAAGAATATGTTTCACTTCATAGTGGGTCTGCCCTGCAACTACAAGGGGCCCAGGTGCCTTCTTTGGAGGAGGTCTTAAAGTGGAGCCCCGATAAGGCTTCAACAAACTACAATGGAAGACTGGGTGAATTTTCCCTAAAAGTCTTGGCAGTTTTAGTTGTACTGTGACCGGATTGATGATCTTAACTATGGGGAAAGGCCCCAAGAATTTAGGCCCCAGTTTCTTACTAGGCAATTTGAGGCGTAGATATTTAGTTGACAGGTAGACCTTCTCCCCAACTTGGAATGTTCTTTGGGAAGCCCTCTTTTTATCAGCCTGCTTTTTATAGGTTTCAAAAGTCTTTTTTAAAGCAGTTTTTGTGTTTCTCCAAACTTCTTCCCACCCCCTTACCCACTGATCAAGTGTCTGGGAAGCGGAAGGCAACTGAGGATATTCAGGTATTGGGCTGAACTCTTTCCCTGTGGCCACTCTGAAAGGCGTGTAGCCAGTGCTGCAGTGCACAGAATTATTGTACGCCACCTCCGCAAAAGGGAGGAGATCAGTCCAGTTCGTCTGTTGGTAAGAAACATAGCATCTGAGATACTGCTCCATCATTTTGTTAGCGGCTTCTGCAGCCCCATTGGTGGCCGGATGAAAAGCAGATGATAACCCTTGAGATGATCCAATTAATGTAAGGAAATTTCTCCAAAATTTTGCTGTGAACTGCACCCCCCTGTCCGAAATTATTCGTTTAGGGGCGCCATGCAGCCTGTAGATATGTTTCAGGAACAATTTGGCCAGTCGTTGGGCAGATGGAAGTCCTTTGCTGGCGATGAAATCAGCCTGCTTTGAAAACAGGTCTATTACCGTCCAGATGACAGTATTCCCACTACTTTCAGGTAGGTCCACTATAAAGTCCATAGCTATTTCTTCCCATGGTTGAGAAGGGTCTGCCACGGGTTGCAGTAACCCAGGGGTTTTCCCCGGGATTCTTTTCATTGTGGCACATACAGTACAACTTTTTACATAGTTCTCTACATCCCTTTTCAGCCCCGGCCACCAAAATTGCCTGCGGGTGAGGTGTAGGGTTTTTAAATATCCAAAGTGTCCAGCTTGTTTTACATCGTGGCTGTGTTTGAGGGCATTAAGACGGAGCGATTCTGGTAAATATAGCTTCCCCCCTTTGTAAGCCAAGCCATCCCTGCATGTTACGGAGGCTTGATTATCTTTGAACCATTGGTCAGTGAGGAGCTCTCGTTTTAATTTCTTTGCTCCAGGGTCCTCAGGATTGGGGACCCTGCGAAGTGTAAGTTGAGCAGCAATTTGTGGATTGGGAATAATCGCCTCATTAACCTGCTCTTGTTTGCTCTTGTATTGGGGTAACCGGGATAGCGCATCAGCTAGGAAGTTCTTTCCGCCTGGTATGTACTTTAGAGTGAAGTTGAAACAGTTAAAGTACTGTGCCCACCGTACTTGCTTTGGGGACAATTTGTGGGGGGTTTTCAGTGTTTCTAGATTTTTGTGATCTGTCCATACCTCAAATGGCACCTTGCTCCCTTCTAGATAGTGTCGCCAGTTTAATAGCGCCCATCTAATCGCGAAGGCCTCTTTCTCCCAGATTGCCCACCTCCGCTCGCTCTCAGTAAATTTCTTAGAGGTGTAGGCGCAGGGTTGCAGGATCCCATTTTTGTTCTTTTGCAGTAACACAGCTCCAACTGCCACATCGCTGGCATCGGCTTGAATCACAAAGGGTTCCTCTGGGCATGGGTGCTTTAGGGCCGGTTCAGTCGCAAATAGTCTCTTTAAATTCTCAAAAGCTGTTTGACAGTCTATTGTCCATGCTAGTGGTTGCCCTGGTCGTGGCTTCCCTCCTCCTTTCCCTGTTTTGAGTAGTTCCGTAAGAGGTAGGGCAATTTCGGCAAAAGAGGGGATGAATTGACGATAAAAGCTGGCAAAACCCAGAAAACTCTGGAGCTGTTTGCGAGTCTTCGGGGGCTACCATTCGATTATAGCTTTTACTTTGGCTGGATCCATTTCAATACCCTCGTTGGAAATTCTGTAGCCAAGATAGTCTAATCGGGTTTGGTGAAATTCACATTTCGACAATTTGACATAGAGTTTGGCATTCAATAGTTTCTTTAATACTTCTCTTACCAGCTTTATGTGATCAGTCATATTCGTGCTGTATATCAGAATATCATCAAGATACACCAAAACCCCTTTGTACAAGTGATCATGTAGAACCTCATTAATCAATTGCATAAATACAGCTGGGGCCCCCTGTAGGCCAAATGGCATGACTTTGAACTGATAGCTCCCCATAGGACAGTTGAAGGCAGTTTTCCACTCGTCTCCCTCTTTTATTCTTACCCGGTAGTATGCTTCTCTCAGGTCTAACTTAGTGAAGACACTCCCCTTAGCCAGATGGATTAATAAATCCTTTAGGAGGGGGAGGGGGTATTTATTTTCCACACTCACCGCGTTGAGACCCTTATAGTCTACGCAGAGACGAAGAGACCCATCTTTTTTCTCTTTGAACAACACAGGGGCTCCTACGGTAGATCTGGCCCCTTCAATGAACCCTCTTGCTAGGTTTTTGTTTACGTATCGCTGCATCTCCTCCATTTCGAGGGGGGACATAGCATACATCCTCGGTCGTGGGAGTTTGGCTCCGGGCACCAGTTCGATGGAGCAGTCATTGGGCCTGTGAGGGGGTAGGGCATCACATTCTTTTTCACTAAATGCCTCCGCCAGGTCCCAGTATTCCTTGGGGATGACTGGTTCGTCTGGAGGCAGTGAGGCAGCCATGTGCGCTTGCTCATTGGGTGGCCTAAGATGCCCAACAACATCTGTTGAATCAATGGGGGGCATCAGGCCCTATAGGTAGTCTTACAGTTCTCATTGCTTTCTCCCACCAGATAAACGGCTTCCATTTGTCTAACCATGCTAGCCCTAGGACCACCGTCTCAGTCATTTTTGGAGCCACCAGGAAGCGAATATACTCCCAGTGTGCACCTATTTCAAGGCGTAAGGGCTCAGTTACTTGTGTGACCAGAGTTCCTCCCATGAGGGAGCCATCGGCTTGCTCAAACCTCATGGGTTTGGAGAGCAATTTTGCTTGTATGCCCATTTTCATGGCAAACGCCAGACTAATAATGCAACAGGTGCATCCCGAATCAATTAGTACGTTCAAGTCCATTTGTGCCCCAGACGTAGGGATTATAAGTTTGGCAGCCAGTGAAAAAGGTGGAAGTTGTCGACTCACCATCGGGTCGTTCTCTCGTTCATCGTCTCTGTCAAAGGAGGGTAGAGCAGGGGCGAGTCCACCCAGAGTCCCGGCATCTTCCTGTGTGGGGGATGTAATCTGGGCGACCGGTTCTTGTGTGAGTCGATTGGACTTTTCTCTCGTTAGCCGCTGAGCAGGTTTCTTTCGCATTGCGGGTTCTGGTCTGCTCTGCAGTCAGGGGTAAGGGACTGGACAGGTGGCCGCTCGTTGTCCTGTTTGTCCACACCGGAAACACTTGAAGGAAGGGCGTGTAGGTGGCCTGGATTTCTCAGCCATTGCAGTAGTTGAAGGCTTTTGTGGGGGTGATTGCTGTCTGGGTAGCTCTGGTTGCTGCTCGGGTTCATGGGGAGGAGGCTTCTTATAGCGAGAGAGCTTAACATCTAGCTTCACAGCTGTCTGGTACCAGTCCTGTATCCGATCAGGTACTTCTCGATAGATGCAGGCCTGAGAGAGGTGATTGTCTAATCCTTCGATGAAGTAATGGATGAGGGACTGCTCAGGCCACCCCTCTATTCGACCTGCTATCCTGCGGAACTCTCGCACATATTCCTGGGCAGGTCTCCCGGCTTGTTTTATCTTGTGAATTTGTCCTGCTGCTTTGAGGCCAATGGATGGGTCCTCAAATCGTTCTCTCAGACTTAAGAGAAAGAGGTGGGGATCTTCCAATTCAGGGGCTTGCTCGCTATATAGATTGTTCAGCCATTCAGCTGCTTCTCCCTCTAGGTTGGATGCAATGACATCAACCACGGCCCCTGGTTCCGGGTAAAGATAGGCCCAGCGATTCAAGTGAGAATGCACTTGGTTGATGAAAAAAATCAGCTTCTCCGGGTCCCCATCGAAGGTTGCTTTGAAGGGTGGTGCCAATACAGGCTGCTGTGGGCCCCACCCTGGTTGCTGGTCTAGTCTCCGCGCTTGTGGTGCTCCCAGTTGCTGTTCGCCCCATCCGACCTGCTGATCCAACTGTTGCTGGGCTCTCTGCTGCTGGCCAGTGGGGGCTGGTGGTGCCCCCTGCTGCTGTAGACCTCTCAATGGCTGCTGGACATGTTGGGCCTCCCTTATTTGCAAGCTCACCGGCTGCAGCTCCCCTGGCTTTGGCATCGCCCCAAGCTGCTGCAAGGCCTCTATTAGTTGATGTAGGCTTAGAGATGGCTGACCACTCATCTGTGGGGCTTGATCAATTTCACCTTGCTGTGGCTGTTCTCCCACCAGCTGCTGATCTCCTGGCTCCTGTACCACCCCAAGGCATTGCAAAGCCTCTATTAGCTGTGGTAAATTCAGAAGACATGGATCAGCCACCTGCTGGAGAATCCAATCTCCCCATTGTTGCAGAGGACTCAGACTGGGATTCCCCCTCTTTTCAGGGCTGGAGTCCCTGGCAGGAACATCTGCAATGGAAGGGCTGTATGCTTCCCTCTGTGAGAATCTATTTCTGGTTTTTAATCTCTGAACTTTGAAATCTTCCCAATGACTCACCAGCAACTCTGCTATTGGACCATTCTGCTTTTGAAGATTTTGCTCTCAGCTGGGAAATCTGCCAGACTCCTCTCTCCCCTGGCTTGCCGGCTGTCGCTTTCCCCCCTGGGATACAGTTACAGCCAGGGAAGTGGTCTCAGGCAATCTTTCTTTCTCCATAATGAGATCTTCCCCGAATCTTTACCAGCTCCTCTCAAGCATAGAGGCAGTGGATGGAGTTCGGGACCCCAGGTCGTTCGAAAGGAAATTTGGATTCTGGCATGATGTCAAGGTTCCCACTAATGAAACACTTCAAAGAACTTTCAGGCATGTTTATCCTAAAGCCTTTATTACAGTGTTACAAATTGACGGCACATCATGGACGTTTTATGCCAGAATCTGACTTCCTCTTGCTGGCATCTAACTTTTCTTGCTAAACCCCTCCCTTATCTTGCAGTCACCAGTCACATTATCCAATTAGTGTGAAGGTCAAAGGTTTGCTTCCTCTTTCTTTCCCGGGCTTTTTACCCCCCCCCCACTCTAAGCTATGTATTAACCCAATAAATACCAGACAGTTTTGCATATTGTCAAAGCAAGAATATACAGTATTTGCAGCATTGACAGATGACTAGATGACAGTCCTTGGGTGGTTCCTAAGAGGGATAAGAATTCCTTCTAAAATGCTGACGTAAATTGCACTCCCGTATCAGATATGATGTGTTAGGGTTCCCCATGCAATCTGTAAATGTGCTGCACGAAAAGTTTCGCCAAGGCTTTTGCGGTGGGAATCTTTTGGCAAGGGATAAAGTGCACCTGTTTGGAAAACAAGTCCGTAACTGTCCAAATGACAGTGTTTCCATTGCTTTCTGGTAGTTCCACTATAAAATCCATGGCTATTTCCCTCCAGGGGGCTGATGGATTCGCCACTGGTTGTAACAGTCTGGGCGATTTCCCTTGCAACCTCTTTGCAGTTGTGCACGTTGGGCAGCTGGCCACGTAACTTTCTATGTCCTTCTTCATGGATGGCCACTGAAATTGCCTTTTAATTAAGTGTAATGTTTTTACAAATCCAAAATGCCCTGATTTTGTGTCATGGTAAAGCTGCATGAATGTGACCCTCTGGGTGGCTGGTATATATACTTTTTCCCCCACCCAAGGCCGTCTGTCCTTGATTGTGCACACATGTCTATTTTTCTGGAACCATTCATCTGTTTCCAAAGTTTTCCAGAATTCAATTCTGGTTTGGCTACCCAGCTGTGGTTTTAATTTAGCTTGGGCTCAGGTAGTTACTGGCGCTGCTGTTATATTGGGGCATGCAAGATAGTGCATCTGCCAAGAAGTTCTCCCCCCCGCCCCGGCAAGTGCTTGAGCGTAAAATGGAATTGGTGAAAATGCTGGGACCAGTGGACTTGCTTGGGGTTGAGCTTCCTGGGTGTTTTCAAGGCTTCCAGGTTTTTGTGGTCTGTCCACACCTGAAAATGGATTTTATTCCCTTCAAGGAACTGGCACCATGTAAGTAATGACCAACGTATCCCGTATAGCCCCCACTGCCACATCACTTGCATCCGCCTGTATTACGAAGGGCTTATCCATGTCTGGATGCCTCAGTACGGGTTTGGCAGAAAAGAGTCTCTTTAATCTCTCAAACGCCGCTTGGCATTCCATTGTCCGTTTTAGTGGCTGGCTAGGTTTCACTGAGGATTCTCCCTTCGTTTTTAGTAAGTTCGTGAGGGGCAGGGCTATTTGGGCAAATGAGGGAATGAATTGGCGGTAAAAGTTTGCAGAACCCAGGAAACTTTGCAGCTGCTTCCTTGTGCGAGGTGGTGCCCATTCTAATACTGCTCTGACCTTCTCGGGGTCCATTTCAATGCCCTGTGGGGATATGCGATAACCCAGGTAGTCTATCCTTTCCTGGTGGAATTTGCATTTCGATAATTTGGCATATAGGTGGGCAGCTTGCAGTTTCTTTAAAACTGCTCTGACTAGGTTGACATGTTCCTCTTTGGATTCAATGAAGATAAGGATGTCATCTAAATAAACCAGGACCCCCTTAAATAAGTGCTCCCTTAGTACCTCGTTGATTAATTGCATAAATACTGCGGGGGCCCCTTGTAGTCCAAATGGCAAAACTTTGAATTGGTAGCACCCCATTGGGCAATTAAATGCGGTTTTCCATTCATCCCCTTCCTTAATTCTAATGCAGTAATACGCTTCCCTTAGATCTAGTTTCTACTTTAGGCTTGGCAGGTTTGATGAACCCCCTTTCTAGGTTTTTATTTATGAATCTTTCCATTTCCTCCTCCTTAGGGCTCATGGAGTATAGTCTGGGCTTTGGGAGTTTTGCCTCGGGCTTGAATTCTATGGCACAATCCGTGGTTCAGTGAGGGGGGAGCTCATCCGCCCTCTCCTCACTGAAAACTTCAGCAAGGTCTCCGTATTCGTCTGGTATTTCGGGTAGCCCCTTTTCTTCTCCCATGGATGCTTTTTCCATTCTTAATTTTGATAGGACTCCTTCAGATTTTAAGTCCGTAGGGTCCCCCTTCGGGAAATTGATTTCTGCTGTCTTTCAATTTACCCAGGGGTTCCATTTCTTTAACCATTCCAGCCCTAGGATCACTGGGCATTCCATGCCTAGGGTCACTACAAATGTTACGTCTTCCTCATGGTTCCCCAGGGATAGGTGGACTGGTAAAGTGGCTAGGGTAGCTGGCACACCCCCCCTCGCTATGGACCCATCTAACTGGCTGAACGAGATTGCTTGTTTTAGCCTCCTCACTGGAATGCCCACATTCCCCACTAGCATCGGGCTAATGAGGCAGCGGGTGCAGCCAGAGTCTATTAATGCTTTCACTTTGACAGCTTCGGGCATGGAGGGAGCTAATATAGTCACTGTCTTGAGGGGTGCGATGGGTCCACTTACCAGGGGTTCGCCCTCCGAGCTGTCGTCTGAGGTGTCCACCGGCCCTGCGGTGTAGGCTGGAGTTCCCTCCCCATGTTGGGCAGAGGTTGGGGACTCCACAGCCTCTATCGCTCCCATGGCGGGTTCTTTTGGCTTGGCTGGGGACTTCCTGGATTTCCTGGCTGGTGATCGGTCTGGGTTGTGCTGAGGGGCTTTTGAGAGGCATTCTACGGCCCGGTGCTCCTCTCTCCCGCATTTGAAACAGCCCGTTGGTTTCTTGGCCATTGCTGGTGGCTTCGCTGGCTCGCATGTCAGCTCAGGCGGCGAGTGGCCCCACGGTTTTCCTTGGTGGTGCCTCTTCAGTAGGTCAATCTCTGCTTCCTCTGCCAGGATGTACCATTCGTTGAGTTGGTGTGGGTCCCCCCGGGGCAGGAAGCATCATACAGGTCGTAATTTAGGCTGTCTTTGAAATGGCTAAGGAGGATGTCTTCTGGCCAGTTCAGCTTGCTGGCAATGGTCCGGAATTCTTGTGTATATTTGGCTACCGGGCGTCTGCCTTGCCTCACCGCTTTGATTCTTTCGCGGGCTTTGCGATCAGCCAGGGGGTCCTCGAATCGTCTTCTCAGAGAGGACATGAAACGGTTGAAGTTGTTGAGCTCTGGGGCATCGGAATCATGCAAGTTCACCACCCGATCTGCGGCCGGTCCGTCCAGAGCAGATTGCACGATACGGATACGGGCTTTGTCGCTAGGGATGTGCTGCCCGTATTCTTCCATGTAGCTGAGGACTTGGGTTAGGAAAAACCCCAAGCGTGTCGGCTGTCCCTTGAATTTTGTGTCTAGCAGCAGGAGTCTTTGAATGGATCGGTGCCTTTGCCGTCGGTGATATTGTCTTCCATCCTGATCGCCATCTGTGGGTCGGCGGGGAGTGGGTGCTGCTGAAGTGGTCTCTACCTGTTCAGCGGACGTCCCCGGGACTACAGGTTCCAATTCCCCCTCAGTGTCTCTCCAGCTGCAGCTCAGGTGCTGGTGCAGCCGCGGGGCTCAGAATTCTCTTCCCCTAGAGAGCCGAGGGTTCTTTTCATCAGGTCAATAGCTTTCTCTAGGATCCAGTTTGAGTGCTGTGCACAACTTCCTTCCTCTTCGCTAACGTGCAGGGATTTCTCCATCTCCTGCTTCAATTCCGGGTGGTGGCTGCCCCGTCTCAGGGTCACCTTTCTCGATCTCTTTTCCCACTCGCCATTCTTTCCAACACCCATTGACTACCGAGGTTTGTGGTTACGCGTCTCCACCACCTCTTCTCCTGAGGAGTATGACATTTGAGATCCCGACAGCTGGCAGGTTTTCGGTCGGGGGGGAAGGCTCCCTCTCCGTGGGGTTTTCTTCCTTCCCTGCCTCGTCGTCTGACATTGTATTTTTTGCAAAGTCCCCTGGCAAGATTCTTCCTTCCTGGTTGACTATTACTGCAGATCCTGTCTAAGGTAAGGAACCACTTCAATCCACATCTTAAGAAAGCAGAACTCTTGGAAACGATCTCTTCCGACAGGAACTTTTATTAAGAGAAATTGATAGCAGGCATGATAGACAGGATCTGAGGGATTTCCTTACAAATCGATGTTTTCAAGTGTCCCTAAGTAGCCCCCACCCCACAGTTCTTCCAGGCGGTTCAGACCGGCAGATTTCTAGGTGTTAAATCCAGGAACGATAACATCAATCCGGTTCCATTGTGCACAATCATTGAACAGCTCCTCACACCTTATTTTGATGTATCGTTTCACCCCCCTTTTCCTAGCTGGCCGGTAAGGAGAAGTTCAGAGGGACATAGGATAAGAGGCAAATGGTTACATTGTAATGGTTAGTAGACCCAAAGGCGAATAAACAAAAGGTTACTTTGTAGTGAATAGAGGAAGTGAGAGTAATAAAACCCACATGCATATCCCCCCTCCCCCTTGGGAGTATGGCAGAACCCAGGAAAGGGTATGAATTGGTTTTAGATCAGAGAAGATAGATAGAAAGGGCGGGAGGTGATTAGAATGAGAGGGACGGAGGGTCTGAGGGAAGTCCTGCCTCTTAGCACTTGGCCAACAGCAGCCCTTCTGCCCATTCACTATCCCCTTACCTATCCTGTGCTATCTTGGTGGTCTCCCATCCGATCGCTAAGGATAATTTCGTTACAAAGCTGGGTCTCCTCACATGGAGAGGGAGTGGGCCTCCCTCTGACCCATGCACTTTGCCCTCCTTCACCCATCATGAGCAACCTGGCCAAGGAGAGCGAGCATAGCAGCAGCAGCCTTGAGGAGGAGATAAGCACAGCCGGATGCCCTCTCGGGGAAGTGGGGCTGGACTGGGTTGGGCTGCGGGGTCCTGGTGCCCCGAGAGCTCAAGGGCTGGACTGGGCACTTGCCCTCCACTGCCCAGGGCTCCGAGCAGCCCTCAAAACCACCTGGGAGTCCCCCGCACAGCCCAAGAGGGGAGGGGAGGCTTTTCCAGTGGACCATGCCCTGGCACCCACCCCAGTCCCATCCCCCTCCACTGGAGACCCCCAACCTGAACGATGTTGGGCTGGCCACACACCCCCCCCACCCCCCGACAGTAACAACAATGCTGATGCAGTCCTCAATGAAATCAAGTTTGACACCCCTGATATAAAAGGAGGAGGGGGAGGAGAGGATATAAAAGGAAGATGGGGGAGAGAGGAGAGAATAGAAAAGGAAGGGTGGAGAGCAGAGGATAGAAAAGGAGAAGGGGTGAGAAATTTGTTAAATGACTTTTGCCCCATTTTATGACTTTTCTTGCCACATTTGTTAAGTGAATCACTGCAGTTGTTAAATTAGTAACACGGCTGTTAAGTGAATCTGGTTTCCCCATTGACTTTACTTGTCAAAAGGTTGCAAAAGGGGATCATGTAACCGTGGGACACTGACCATCATAAATATGAATCAGTTGCCAAGCATCGAAATGTAAATCACATGACCCTGGGGATGCTGCAACAGTCATAAGTGTGAAAAATGGTCATACATCACTTTTTTCAGTGTCGTAACTTCGAACGGTCACTAAGCAAACTGTTTTAAGTCGAGGACTACCTGTATCACTTTTCCCCTTTTTTTGTCATCAAGTTTTTGACACCTTGCTAGGCAACTGGTGGTACTCGAATACTGCCATATCGTAAAAGTGGTACAATCGGTGAAAAGGTTGAAAAGCCCTGACTTAAGATAACTGCAGGTTAGTGTTTCATACAAAGAATACCTGTTGTGCAGAAAACTCGGAGAGTATGCTGTGTATAATGCTTTTTTCTCCTGAGGAATAAATAGGATTTATTTAAACATGTTGAATGGTCAACCAAATGGTAAATGCAGTTTAGTCTCTAATCAGTGTAAAGTGATGCATATTGGGGCAAAAGCTATTCTTAACTTTGCATTTACCCAGATATGGCTTGAGCTCTCACAGTTAACAAGGGAAAAGATCTTGGGGGTCCATACGGTAGTAGATAGGTCAGTAAAGACATCAATGTGCAGCAGTGGTGAAAAAGGCAAATGCTGTAGCAGAATTCATTAGGAAAGGGATTGAAAATAAAGCTGCTAATGTAATGTCATATGAATCTACTGTATATCTCTGTCTGGCATGGTATATACCAGTTCTATTTGCCACATTTGGGGAAAAAAATGAAACTCAAAATCAACCAGAATAGAGCTGGAAGGGACCTTGGAGGTCTTCTAGTCCAACCCCCTGCTCAAGCAGGAGACCCTATACCATTTCAGACAGGTGGCTGTCCAGTCTTTTCTTAAAAACCTCCAGTGATGAAGCACCCACAACTTCTGAAGGCAAGCTGTTCCACTGCTTAATTGTTCTCACTATTAGGAAGTTTCTCCTTAATTCCAGGTTGCTTCTCACCTTGATTAGTTTCCATCCATTGTTTCTTGCCTTGCCTTCTGGTACTTTGGAAAATAAGTAGATCCCCTCTTCTTTGTAGCAGCCTTCACGAAGCTTAATACTTCATGTGATTTTGATTCTATGCCTCTGTTTATACATCCAAGGATTGTATTAGTTTTTTTCGCAGCTGCTGGCTCATGTTTAAGTGATCGTCCACTAGTATGCCAAGGTCCCTCTCACAGTTACTGTTTTTGAGCCAGGTTTTGCCTACTCTGTACTTGTACCTCTGGTTTTTCCTGCCTAAGTGTAAAACCATGCTTTTCTCCACATTAAATTTCATTTTGTTGGATACGGCCCATTGTTCAAGTCTCTCAAGATCTTTTGGGATCCTGAACTTGTCTTCTGGGGTGTTGGCTATTCCTGCCAGCTTAGCGTCATCTGCAAATTTGATGAGTTCCCCTTCTATTCCCTCATCTAAGTCATTGAAGATATTGAAGAGTACTGGGCCTAGGACGGAACCTTGTGGTACCCTACTGCTTACTTCTCTCCATGTGGATGTAGTGCCGTTGAGGACTAGTCATTGAGTTCGGTTTGCCAGCCAGCTACAGATCCATATGGTGGTGATGTTGTCTGTTCCACCTTTTTCTAGCTTACCAAGGAGTAGGTTGTGGTCTACTTTATCAAATGCCTTACTGAAGTCTAAGTATACTACGTCCACAGTATTTCGCTGATCTATTACTTTAGTAACATTGTTGAAGAATGAAATAAGTTTGGTTTCTCGTGATTTGTTTTTAACAAACCTGTGCTGGCTACTAGTTATAACTAGTTTGCTTCTAGTTGTTCGCAGATCTGTTTTTTGATTATCTTTTCTAAGATCTTCCCAGGTATTGATGTTAAATTGATTGGTCTGTAGTTTCCTGGGTCCGTTTTTTTCCCTTTCTTCAAGATGGTAACCACATCAGCCCTTTTCCAATCCTGAGATACTTCCCTGGTGCTCCAGAATTTTTGAAAGATATGGTGCAATGGTTCTGATAACATCTGCCAGCTCCTTCAGAACTCTGGGATGTACTCTGTCAGGCCCCAGTGATTTATATTCTCCCTGTTGCCTGTTATTTCCTTGCCATCTTCTCTCTTTAGTGGACCTACAGTTTCCTTGACTTTTTACTTGTTGTTAATATGTTGGAAGAAACCTTTTTTATTTTCCATGATTTCTGCTGCAAGTCTTTGTTCGTTCTGAGCCTTTGCTTTCCTGACTTCATCTTTACATGTTCTGGCTGTCTGCTGATGATCGTCCTTAATTATGTACCCCTCTTTCCATTTTTTGTATTTGTCCTTTTTGTCTTTCAGTTTGTCAGAGAGATCTTTGTGCAGCCATGCTGGTTTCTTCTTGAATTTCTTGTTTTTCTTTTTCAGTGGTATTGTGCTGGTCTGGGCTTTTATGATTGCATTTTTCAGGGTTTCCCACGCTTCTTGGGTTGTTTTCCGCTTTAGGATTTTCATCCATGGGATCTTTCCTAGGTTCTCTCTGAGTTTGTTTGTTTTTTTTAAATATTTTTATTAATTTTTGTAATTTTAAACAACAAAAAATCCACATTAAATACAACTCAACTTAATACATTCCTTTTCAACTTTCTCCCACACTAAACAAAAATCAGCATACATTCATTTAAATGCATATATACAATAACTATGGGCGTTGCTCGGCGGCACCCCCCTCTTTCTTCCTCCCTATCTCCTACTTCCCTCCTCCTCACACCTCTCTCCTTCCCTCTCCACCCTCCTCTCCTCCAACCATCCTACTTCCTCCCCCTCTTTCACTCTTCCCTCACAACACCCTCCAGATGTAGTACAGAGGTACCGCCCGAGCAACCCCTCTTCTATCAGTAAGTATTTCTTTCTTATATATTACAAGTATTACAAGTATTACAGTTGAGTTCATTATTACACCCCCCCAACCTACCCCCCCCCCCAACTTCCCAGAGTGAATACAGGGTAAAGAAAAAAAAGAAAAAACCCCACTATATTAAACAGAATTATTATATAAATGCTAATAAAAATTTAACTATATGCTAAATATTTATTTATTTATTTATTTATTTATTTATTTATTTATTTATTTATTTAATTTCTATGCCGCCCTATTCCGGAGAACTCAGGGCGGCTCACAACATGATAGAAATTACAATAAAATACATAAATATAAAAACCCTTAGTTAAAAAAGAAACCAATCATTCCACAAACATACACTGGCTAGGGGCAAGGTGTTAGCTGCCCCAGGCCTGCCGGCAAAAGTATGTTTTAAGCAATTTACGAAAGGCGGAGAGGGTGGGGACGACACGGATCTCCGGGGGAAGTTGGTTCCAGAGGGCCGGGCCCGCAACAGAGAAGGCTCTTCCCCTAGGCCCCGCCAGGCGACACTGTCTGGCTGACGGGACCT
This sequence comes from Bothrops alternatus, assembly GCA_034064705.1. NCBI lineage: Eukaryota > Metazoa > Chordata > Lepidosauria > Squamata > Viperidae > Bothrops > Bothrops alternatus. The sequence goes on along the minus strand of JARGCV010000105.1, from coordinate 853,923 downwards.
GGAGAAGGCCCACTCTCTGGGCCCTAACCGGCCGCTGGGATTCATGAGGCAGCAGACGGTCCCGTAAATAACCTGGTCCGATGCCATGTAGGGCTTTATAGGTCATAACCAACACTTTGAATTGAGTTCGGAGACCAATTGGCAGCCAATGCAGCTCGCGGAGTGATGCCGAAATGTGGGCATTTCTAGGCAAGCCCAACACTGCTCGCGCGGCTGCATTCTGCATTACCTGAAGTCTCCGAATATTTTTCAAAGGTAGCCCCATGTAGAGAGCATTGCAGTAGTCGAACCTCGAGGTGATAAGGGCATGAGTGACTGTGAGAAGAGACTCCCGGTCCAAATAGGGCCGCAACTGGTGCACCAGGTGAACCTGGGCAAATGTCCTCCTCGCCACAGCCGAAAGATGATGTTCCAAATTTAGCTGTGGATCGAGGAGGACGCCCAAGTTGCGGACCTTCTCCGAGGGGTTCAAAAGCTCCCCCCCGGCTAATGGACAGATAGATTGAAATATCTTTGGGAGGCAGAACCCATAGCCACTCCGTCTAGTCGGGGTTGAGTTTGAGCCTGTTGGCACCCATCCAAACCCTAACAGCCTCCAGACATCGGCACATCACTTCCGCTGCTTCACTGAAATGACACGGGGTGGAGATGTAAAGCTGGGTATCATCAGCATACTGATGATATCTCACCCCGTGTTGTCGGATGATCTCGCCCAGCGGTTTCATGTAGATATTAAACAGCAGAGGGGAGAGGACCGATCCCTGAGGGACCCCACAAGGGAGGAACTTAGGGGTCGACCTCTGACCCCCTGCCAACACCGACTGCGACCGACCAGTGAGGTAGGAGGTGAACCACCGCAAAACAGTGCCCCCAACCCCCAACCCCTCCAGTTGGTGCAGAAGGATACCATGGTCAATGGTATCGAAAGCCGCTGAGAGGTCAAGTAGCACCAGGATAGTGGATAATCCCTTATCCCGGGCCCGCCAGAGATCATCCGTCAGCGCGACCAAAGCAGTTTCCGTGGAGTAGCCGAGCCTGAATCCTGACTGTTGAGGGCCCAGATAATTGGCCTCATCCAAGGACCATTGGAGCTGGAGTGACACCACCTTCTCAACAACCTTCCCTATAAAGGGAAGATTGGAGACAGGACGGTAGTTGTTTAAAACAGCTGGGTCCAGGGAAGGCTTCTTGAGGAGGGGGCGCACAATTGCCTCCTTGCAGGGAGCCGGAAAGGACCCCTCCCTCAAAGAAGCGTTGACAATCTCCTGAACCCAGCCCCGCGTCACCTCCCTGCTGGCCGAAACCAGCCAGGAGGGGCACGGGTCCAATAAACAGGTGGCGGAGCTCACAGCTCCAATGGCCTTGTCGACTTCATCAGGTGCTACCGAGTCAAACTCCTCCCACACAACAGGATCAAGATGAGTCCCTGTCATCTCGACTGAATCATTATCAGCCGATACTGCATTCCAATTGGAGTCAAGGTCCATCCGAATCTGGGCGATTTTATCCGCGAAAAACTTATTAAAGTCCTCAGCACTACCCTGCAAGGGTGCATCAACCCCCCCTGATTAAGGAGGGAGCGAGTTACCCTGAACAGGGCGGCTGGGCGGGATTCCGCAGATGCAATCAAGGCGGAATGATACGCGCATCTTGCCGCCTTGAGCGCCACTTGATAAGTCTTGATATAAGATCTTACAAGTGTTCGGTCAGATACGGATTTGCTTTTCCTCCATCGCTTCTCTAGGCGTCTCTTCTGGCGCTTCATCCCCCTGAGTTCCTCAGTAAACCAAGGAGATCTCCTGGGTCTGCTACCACAGAGAGGTCGCAGCGGCGCAATCCGGTCAAGAGCCCCCTTCCCAGCCATATTCCAGGCCGTAACCAGGGACTCTGCCGAACTGTGAATGAGAGAATCCGGTATTTCCCCAAGCGTCCTCTGAAAACTCTCTGGATCCATCAGACGTCTGGGGCGGAACCACCTAATCGGTTCCGCCTCCCTGCAGGGGAGGATTGGAGCCTTAAAAACATAATTTTTTATGTTTATTATAAAAATATAATTTCTTAGATTGATATTTCCCTTGAATATACTCTATCCATTTTTTCCATTCCAACATATATTTTTCATTCAAATAATCTTTCAAATATGCAGATACTTTGGCCATTTCCGCCAAATTTATAACTTTCAAAGTCCATTCTTCAATAGATGGTAATTATGGCTTCTTCCAGTATTGTCCCACCAACAGTCTCACTGCTGTAATCAAGTTCAAAGTCAAGTTCATCTCTATAGTAGTAGAGTCTTTTGTAATACCTAATAAAACAGCTGTGGTGAAAATTCAATACGTTTTTTCAGAATATTTTGAAGTATCCACCAAATTTTTATCCAAAAAGCCTTGATTTTTTTTACAAGTCCACCATACATGAAAATAAGTAGCGTCCGTACATTCACATCTCCAACACTTAGGTTGTAAGTTAGGGTACATACATGATAATTTTTTCGGATCCAAATGCCATCTATAAAACATTTTATAAAAATTTTCTCTTAAATGTTGCGCTTGTGTAAATTTTACATTTTTTACCCAGATCCTCTCACAAGTTTCCATCATGATTGGTTGTCCGAAATTTTGTCCCTACTTTATCATACAATCCTTAACTAATTCAGTTTCCGAATCAATTTCTATCAATACATTATACAATCTTTTAATATGCATTATCCTTTGATCTCTAATTTGTTTAATTAAATTTTCATCTATTTGAGATAAACCCATCTTCAAATCTTTTTTCCATCTAGTCTGCAATTGTAAATATTGAAACCAAGTAAGGATTATTCCTTCCTCCCTTAGAATATTCAAGGACTTCAATTGTAAAACATTCCCTTCTTTAAATAGGAGTTTCTCATAAGGCACCACATCATGTAATTGTTCTCTATTTATATTCTCTATTGCGTGTCTGGGAACCGTCCATACAGGAATCTTGTCATTTAATTTATACTGATATTTTTTCCAGACACGCAGCAGAGCATTTCTCAATAGGTGCTCTTTGAAACTCCTATCCACCTTTTTATCATAAACTAAATATGCGTGCCAACCATATAATAAATCATACCCTTCAATATTCAATATTCTATCATTAGTTAAATTAACCCAATCACTTATCACTACTAAAACAGCTGCGTGATAATATAACTTGAAATTAGGCATTTTCAAACCACCTCTTTCCCTTGTATCCTGAATTATTTTTAATTTGACTCTCGGTTTCTTCCCATTCCAAATAAATCTATTAATACCCTTCTGCCACTCCTCCAAATTTGCATCCTTTTTAAGTATAGATAACATTTGAAAAAGAAACAAAAAATTAGGCAATACATTCATTTTGACTGCTGCTATCCTACCCAACATAGATAATTGTAGATTCTTTAATTTTTCCAATTCTATTTGTGTCTTATTCCACAAAACTTCATAATTATTTTTATATAACTTCCCATTAGAGGCTTCAATGTCAATTCCTAAATATTTAATTTTCTTAACTATCTCACATACCGTTATTCTTTCCAATTCCTGTTTTGAATTAATATTTAAATTTTTAACTAACATCTTTGTTTTAGTTATATTTAATTTAAACCCTGATACCCTACCATAAATTTTAATTATCTCCATCAATCTCTTGGCTGACTGTATTGGTTGAGTCAATGTCACAACCAAATCATCTGCAAAAGCACGTAATCTATAGTCTTGTTGTCTAATCTCTATACCTTTTAAATCATCTGCTCTTCTTATCCTATTCAATAAAACCTCTAAAGTTAAAACAAACAACAAAGGGGATAATGGACATCCCTGTCTGGTACCTTTCTCTGTGTTAAATGAATCTGTTAAGTCCCCATTCACAATAACCTGCCCTGTTTGTTTCTGATAAATTGCCATTATAGAATTAATAAACTGATCCCCCATTTCCATCCTAACAATCAATTTTTTCAAAAACAACCAATTCAATCTATCAAATGCCTTTTCCGCGTCCAAAAACATAAGAACTGCGGGCACCTGAGTATTCTTCTCCAAATATTCTATTATATTGATCAGTTGTCTAACGTTAGTTTTCATCTGCCTCCCTTGTAAAAAAACCAGTTTGATCAGTATGAATTGTTTGTTGTAAAACTGTCATTAAACTATTAGCCATCACTTTCACAAAAATCTTGTAATCTGTATTCAACAAAGAGATCGGTCTAAAATTTTCTGGTTGAAAATTATCTCGTCCCTCTTTAGGAATTAAAGAAACATAGGCTGTTTTCCATGAAGGTGGAACCTGACCACCTTTTTGTATATTAACAAATAACTCTCTAAGAGGTTCCACCATTTCCATTTGAAAATGCTTATAATAAACCGCCGTTAATCCGTCAGTCCCAGGCGATTTCCCTATTTTCAATTGTTTAATCGCTGAAAGTATTTCTTCTGAAGTAATCAATATGTTTAATCTTTCTCTTTGTTCATTATTAATTACTGATACATTTTCATTTTGCAGAAAAATATCTATATCATTCTCCTGTATCTTCTCTTCAGCATATAACCTAGAATAAAATTCTAATAAAGCTTTCTGAATAATTTCTTGTTGAAACACCTCTTTCCTTTATACTCTATTTTCTCAATTATTCGGGATTTTTGTTTTTTCCTTAATATATAGGCCAGCCATCTGCCAGGCTTATTGGAATTAAAAAACGTATTATGTTTTGCATATTGTATATTCCTAGCAACTTGGTCTGCCATCAACAGGTCAAATTGTTTCCGTAGGACCTTAATCCCCTCTTTAATATTTTTATCGTCTGGTCTCTTTATTAATAACTGTTCCTTCTTTCTTATTTCCTCTTCTAGCTCCTTCCATTTTTTCTCTTGTTTACATCTATGCCTTTTATTCAAATCAGTTAAAATCCCACGCATATATGCTTTATTTACATTCCATACCATTTCTATAGGTGTACCCTTGTGCATATTTAACATAAAAATTCCTTCATTACATTTTTACATTCATTCACATTTTTATCATATTTAAACAAATTTTCATTTAATCTCCAAGATCTTTTAGGTCTTTGTCCTTCCGTTAGTTCCATCCAGACCGGATTATGATCTGTTAAAACTTTAGGTAAAATTTTCACCTTTTTTTAAACTAAAAAGAAAATCACTAGAAGTTAATATAAAATCAATTCTAGAAAATGACTGATGCCTATCAGAAAAGAAAGTAAATTCTTGCTCTTTACCATTTCTTTCTCTCCATATATCTATCAAATCAAAATCATCCTTTATATCAAAAAAGATTTAGGCAACTTAGAACGTGTTTGAGGAATTGATAATATCTTCTTTTTATCTAAATCAATATCTATCACACTGTTCCAGTCTCCCATTATAATACAAGACCTATAATCAAATTGTATTAACTTTTTATAAATTAAGTTGTAAAATTTTCCCTGTTGTTGATTTGGCGCATATATGCCCATCAAAAGTACTTTTCCCCCATCTTTTAAAATTTCAATTGCTAAATATCTACCTTGTGTGTCTGATTCTATTAATTTGGTTCTTATATGATTTTTAACATAAATAACAATTCCATTCTTCTTCTCAGCAGCCGCTGCAACAAAGTGTGTACCTAATTTATTATTTATCAAATATTTCTGATCAGTAATTCTAATATGTGTTTCTTGTAAGCAAGTTATATCATTTTTACATTGAATCAAATAATGAAATATCTTCTTCCTTTTCTGTGGAGAATTTAAACCATTGACATTCCATGTCAAAAATTTATTTGACATGACCGATTCCAGAAAGCCTTTGCAAGACCAATTCGAAATTTTCATCATTTTTTTTCCTTTGGTCGAGCTCACATAGCTTCCACACTTGTAGACACTACTGCTTGAATTGTAGATTGATCTTGTTGTTCCTTTTTTTTTTTGTTCCTTACATTTAGTTGTTGCCCGAGTTTGCCTTTGATCTTTAGGCATCTCTACTTCCAAAGGCTGAAATATATCAAGGCTCCGCTCAGGCAACTCCAATAAATCTCCTTTATCAACCCCTGTTGCCCCATGAGGTTGTAACTCCTCAAGCTGTAGTTGTTCTTTTTGCTCTTTATTTCCTTCTTTATGTGATTCTGTGCTTTTCGGTGTTGGGGATGGGAGTTTGCCAGCCTTCATCACATTCACAAAAAAATCTTTTGCTTTCCAAATAGAATTCAAGCGGTATCTATTACCCTGATAAGATAATGATAACCCAGCTGGAACCTCCCATCTATATTGTAAACCACGTTTTTTAAGTTCATCCACCAAAAATGCATAATCTTTTCTTGCTCTCAACATCTTCGAAGGAATCTCCTTCAAAATCACAATCTCTTGACCGGCCACAGTTAATTTCTTGTTATAAGATATTGTAAGCACATGATTTCTAAATCTCCTTGTAACAAAATAAATCAAAATACCTCTAGGTAAATTTCTTTGTCTTGCAATCCATGAATTAACTCTGTAGATCCTATCTATCTGCCAAGACATATCTTGTACCTCCTCATTTATAAATTCTGCCAGAGCTTCTCCAAAAATCCTTCTCAGATCCTCCTGATTCTGATTTGCTTCTTCTTTCAGCCCACTTATTCTAATAGCCCACACCATCTGATTATATTGTGCCATAATAGCTTGGTCTTCCATATCACTTTTAATTTCTTCCATCTTTTCCTCAAAATGTTGCTCCACCCCTTCCACTTTCTCTTCAACTCTCAAAGTATAGTCCCAAACCCCCCTGAAAGCTTCCACAATATCTTCTCTTATCACTTTATTATGAATCTCAATTATTTCTTTAATTTTCCCCAATTCCCCAGTTACTCCTTTGATTTGTTCCTCAGCATGAGTTTCTTACACATATATTGCCAAATTTTTTCCTTATTCTTCTTTCCTTCTTATCTTCTTTGAAAACCTAAATCTTAGTTAAAATTTGTAGAATTTTAAACTTTAGATCTTTCACTTTACTGTCAAAAAGCGATCGCCATCTTAAAGTCTTAAAGTCATTATGTTGATTGTAGGAATAATTGAGGTCAGAAGTAGAATATAAAAAGTTACTTGCGATGTCAATCTCCTGCATTTACTCCGCCTGCATATAGATCACTCTTAGATACTTATCTTCCGCAGGGGTGGTCGTGGCGTCTTTTTCTGTCGACTGACAGAAGCGTCCCGGGCTGGAGCGTCTTCGAGCGCCTGGGGAGCTCTCACTCTTTCCCCCTGAAAACTTTTTCAGGGGGTTTTTAGAGGAGCTCAACCCGCGCCCATTGCTCTTCACCCCTTCTTCTCCCGAAGGGGGCTTTTTCCACCGCAAAAAACAGCTGATGATCGCTGTTTTTGCGGCTTACAGTTCCCGGGAATTGGAGCCTCCAAAGGAGGCTGTGGTGACGCCAAACAGAGCCACCGGAAGTCTCTCTGAGTTTGTTAAAGTTAGCTCTTTTGAACTTCAAGACACTGGTTGGATTGTTTTCTGTTGCTAGTGTTTGTGTTATATTAAATTCCAGTATGACATGGTCACTTTCGCCCAAGGTTCTGGCAACTTCAACTCCCTCTATCACTTCTTCTCTATTAGTTAGAATTAAGTTCAGTATGGCTTTTTGTCTAGTTTCCTCCTCCACCTTTTGGATAACAAAGTTGTCGGCTAGGTTGGTTAGGAATTTGTTTGATCTCCCGCTCGCTGCAGAGTTTGTCTCCCAGTTGATATCTGGATAGTTGAAGTCTCCCATTACTATTGTGGTATGCTTCCTGCATACATTTGTTAACTGGTTGGCAAAGAGTTCATCTATTTCTTCTGATTGGTTGGGTGGTCTGTAATATACACCTATGGCAATGTCACTTTTTTTCTCTTTTATATTGACCCATATGCATTCTGGAGAGATTTTTTCTTTGATCATGTGCGTTTCTGTAGATATGTAATGTTCTCTTACATATAGTGCAACTCCCCCTCCTCTTTTTGTAGACTTGTTTCTTTTGAACAATTTTTATCCATCCATCAATCCATTCCATTCATGGGTTTTGTCCCACCAGGTTTCTGTAATACCAACTATGTCATACCCTCCCTCGTGTACTATTGCTTCTAGTTTGCCCTGTTTGTTCCTCAAGGTTTGAGCATTTGTATATAAGCATTTAAGGGTTTTGTGTCTGTGCATGGGTATGTTTCCTGCACCTCCTGAATGTTGTTTGAGTTTTTCTTTTTTCATCTCTGCCCACCTCATTGTTTGGTCTGTTTTCTTGGGATTTATGATTAGTTTTGGGTTGTAATGATTCTAAAGATTCGTCACCCTCCCCCCTCAATTTTAGTTTAAAGCCCTCCTGATCAGTTGGGCCACTCTTGTTCCGAGTACATTTTTCCCTGTTTTCATGAGCTGCAGCCCATCCCTTGCCAAGAGTCCTTCGCGAAGGAAATGCAGTCCGTGATCCAGGAAACCAAAGTTTTCTTGGCGACACTTTAGCCAGTGGTTTATTTCTAGAATTCTTTTTTCCCTCAATGGGTGTTGGCCTTTCATTGGGAGTACTGATGAGAACACTACTTGTGCTCCTAGCTTCTTAACTTTATTGCCTAGTTGTTTGTAATCTCTCATTATTGTACTCAGGTTCTTTGTTGTGTCATTCGTCCCAATGTGGAGGAGGAAGGGGTAGTAATCTGTAGGCCTAATTATTTTGGTTATGTTCTCAGCCACATCTTTGATTTTAGCTGCAAGGACACAACATACCTCCCTGGATTGTATGTCCGGTCTGCAGATGGATGATTCCGTTCCTTTGAGGATACAATCTCCTATTAACCAACACTCACCTTTTGGGGGGGCTGCAGTCTGGGGTGCTTTTCTGTTTATCTCTGGTCTGTTTGTTGATGTGACTGTTTTAGGGATGTCTCAGGTGACTTTTTTAGGGATGTTTGAAGTTGTTTATTTGCTAGGTGTCTGCATGTTTTTTTTGTTGGTTAGGAATCTGTTCGTTCTCCAGCATGGTGGATGTAGAATCCACTGGATTGGGTTATTTCAGCCTTCCTGCTCAGAGAGACTAAGAAAAAAGCTTTAGCCACACCTTCCCCTGGGTGTGTCTCCCAGTGTTTTTCTTAGTCTCAGCTCAGAGTAGACACATTTTTCGTGGCTCCATTGGAATTTGATTCCAACCTTTAATTGAACTCAGTTTTTATTGGCTTTTTTCCAAATTACTTTCAAATTGCCTCAAACGGACAAATTGATTGTCCTTTAGACCAGGCTCTCGGGGCAAGGACTTCGTCCTTACCAGAGCCGGCTCATTTGACTCCAGCAGGGATTCCATTCCCCCTCCTCGGAGCTCCAGGTACTCACCAGGATTTGCGGGCAGCCTTAATTTATTAATTATTATTAATTTAATTTCTATGCCGCCCTATTCCAGGGCAAGCGGTGGCAAAAGAAGCTCGGAGGTCATCGAATCCAGGCGCGAGGCTCCGTCGTCGCTGGAAACGCTCCGGCCAAACCGCAATTGCCGTCGGGGGGGGGGTAGTGGGGAGCGCCACTCCGCTCCGCGCGGCCGTTTAGGGCCCCGTTTCTTCGGCTGAGGGATTTTCCCTCGCAAATGGTCAGAGCGCGGCCGCCATTTTGGCCGCATGGTTTTCAGAGGCTGCCTCCTGCATAAGCACCGAAGGCCGCCATCTTGGATCGGGGCCTACTAGGCCTCACCGTTTACTAATACCTGCCTTGGTCTGGGGTGCCAGGCCCAAGCAGGGACAGCCTCCCGACGCGTTTTCCCAGCGTCCGGAGGCCTATCGGCGGCTGTCCTCCTTCCAATCAGGCCGCGTCTCCTGGTCGACCCTGCCGGACCCGAGGCCTCCCTCCGGGGCAGCGTAGGCCATAAGGAGACCCTGGACCTAAGGGCCCTATCCAGTCTATTGCCTGGCCGTGATCCATTGTCCTTTCTAGAGCTGGGATAGGAGGCAGTACCCCGTGGGCCCTGGTTACCTAGGCCCCGGCAGGAGTGAAGGTATTACCAGGCCGCCTGTTTACCTAGCTGTGGCCTTTAGCCACCGGGCCTACCGGACAGGATTACAGCCTGTCCGACTGATCTGCCTTAACTGTCGGTAGTCAGCGTGAAGGGCGGCTGCGCTCTTCCCTCACTACTGCTCTGCGGCCTTAGTTCCAAATCCCTTTACACTAGCCACCCTATAGCAGGCTTGGCTAGTGGCTATGGCAGACAGTTCCTCGCCAAGGGCTTTACTGGTCCCAGGTGCCCCCCCCTGCACAACCAAAACGCAGATCAGCAGAATTGCAAGCAGGGGGGAAGAAGAAGGCTAAAACAAAGCATCTGAATTCCAAGGGGACCTCTAAGGCAGCTGAGCGAGAGGCCTCAAGGAGACACCAGGCACTGGAGCGAGAATTCTCCAAAGCACAGTGGCTCCTATCCAGTGGGGCTGATCCGGTCCCCCCTGCCCCACTGGATATCAATACTTTGGAGCCACCCCAGGAACCTGTGCAGGACACCTGGATTAATACTCCTCTGGGGGAAACCGAACAGGCAGGTCCCTCTCACTCCTCCCCTCCCACCCAGCAGGTCCCCCAAATGGCTATTGCTCCAGCGGTGGTTGGGGCTACCCTTGGGGGCCAGGGGCCCGCATGGTCCCAGGTCCAGTTCCAGGCATTTATGCAGCACGCCTTTGCGCAATTCATGTCCGCCCCAAGGATTCCGCAGGTCCCTCAGGTTCCACCCCCCCCCCACTGATCCTCCCTCGCTGCAGGATTGTACCTCGGCACTGGGTTCGGTTATCTCAGAATCCTCATCCCAAGTGGGAGAGGGGGAGTCCGAGGACTCGGACATAGCAGACACCCCTATGTCAGAGGATGAGGAGGCAGAACCCGACCAGGCCTCTGCCTCCTGTCTCCTTGACCCCTCGGTCTTCACATCCCTATTGACAAAGGCCTGTGCCACCACCAGTCTAACCTCTGTTCAGGAGGAACAGCCCTCTAATTCAACGGATAAGGAGTCCAACCCGTTGTTTAAGGTGAAGGTGGTAGAGCACAAGCAGATACCCTGCCCTTTTGTGTTCCGGGACGCGGTCGAGGCCCAGTGGTCCTCCCTGTCCACTATTCCCAGGGAAAGCTCCCTGGAAAAGAAGCTATATAACGTCACCCCGTCCTTCGCCTCCCTGCTAGACGTCCCAACGGTAGATGTTCCTCTAACCTCTCTATTTTCAAATTCTGCCGCCTCAGGAGACATGACAGAGTTCCTCACAGCGGAGGACAAAAAGTTCGAGTCCGACTACAGAAGAGCGCACCTGGCTTCCGGTCAGGCCATCAAGGCAGCTACCGCAGCCTCCTTCACCAGGGCGTCCATCATGTGGCTCCGTGAGCTTCAGGCTTCGGTCCCTCCTGAGCAGGTCAGAGTGCACCAGACACTCGTCAAGTTATTATTATTATTATTATTATTATTATTATTATTATTATTATTATTATTATTTATTTATTTAATTTCTATGCCGCCCTATTCCAAAGAACTCAGGGCGGCTCACAGCATGATAGAAATTACAATAAATACATATCTATAAAAAACCCTTGAGCTAAAAGAAACCAATCACTCCACAAACATACACAGAAACATACACTGGCTAGGGGCAAGGTGTTAGCTGCCCCAGGCCTGCCGGCAAAAGTATGTTTTAAGCAATCTACGAAAGGCGAAGAGGGTGGGGGCGACACGGATCTCCGGGGGAAGTTGGTTCCAGAGGGCCGGGGCCGCAACAGAGAAGGCCCTTCCCCTAGGCCCCGCCAGGCGACACTGTCTGGCTGACGGGACCTGGAGAAGGCCCACTCTGTGGGCCCTAACCGGCCGCTGGGATTCATGGGGCAGCAGACGGTCCCGTAAATAACCTGGTCCAATGCCATGTAGGGCTTTATAGGTCATAACCAACACTTTGAATTGGGTTCGGAGACCAATTGGCAGCCAATGCAGCTCGCGGAGTGATGCCGAAATGTGGGCATTTCTAGGCAAGCCCAACACTGCTCGCGCGGCTGCATTCTGCATTACCTGAAGTCTCCGAACATTTTTCAAAGGTAGCCCCATGTAGAGAGCATTGCAGTAGTCGAACCTCGAGGTGATAAGGGCATGAGTGACTGTGAGAAGAGACTCCCGGTCCAAATAGGGCCGCAACTGGTGCACCAGGCGAACCTGGGCAAATGTCCTCCTCGCCACAGCCGAAAGATGATGTTCCAAATTTAGCTGTGGATCGAGGAGGACGCCCAAGTTGCGGACCTTCTCCGAGGGGGTCAAAAGCTCCCCCCCCAGGCTAATGGACGGATAGATTGAAATATCCTTGGGAGGCAGAACCCATAGCCACTCCGTCTTGTCGGGGTTGAGTTTGAGCCTGTTGGCACCCATCCAAACCCTAACAGCCTCCAGACATCGGCACATCACTTCCGCTGCTTCACTGAAATGACACGGGGTGGAGATGTAAAGCTGGGTATCATCAGCATACTGATGATATCTCACCCCGTGTTGTCGGATGATCTCGCCCAGTGGTTTCATGTAGATATTAAACAGCAGAGGGGAGAGGACCGATCCCTGAGGGACCCCACAAGGGAGGAACCTAGGGGTTGACCTCTGACCCCCTGCCAACACCGACTGCGACCGACCAGTGAGGTAGGAGGTGAACCACCGCAAAACAGTGCCTCCAACCCCCAACCCCTCCAGTCGATGCAGAAGGATACCATGGTCAATGGTATCGAAAGCCGCTGAGAGGTCAAGTAGCACCAGGATAGTGGATAATCCCCTGTCCCAGGCCCGCCAGAGATCATCCGTCAGCGCGACCAAAGCAGTTTCCGTGGAGTAGCCGAGCCTGAATCCTGACTGTTGAGGGCCCAGATAATCGGCCTCATCCAAGGACCGTTGGAGCTGGAGTGACACCACCTTCTCAACAACCTTCCCTATAAAGGGAAGATTGGAGACAGGACGGTAGTTGTTTAAAACAGCTGGGTCCAGGGAAGGCTTCTTGAGGAGGGGGCACACAATTGCCTCCTTGCAGGGAGCCGGAAAGGACCCCTCCCTCAAAGAAACGTTGACAATCTCCTGAACCCAGCCCCGCGTCACCTCCCTGCTGGCCGAAACCAGCCAGGAGGGGCACGGGTCCAATAAACAGGTGGCGGAGCTCACAGCTCCAATGGCCTTGTCGACTTCATCAGGTGCCACCGGGTCAAACTCCTCCCACACAACAGGATCAAGACGAGTCCCTGTCATCTCGACTGAATCATTATCAGCCGATACTGCATTCCAATTGGAGTCAAGGTCCATCCGAATCTGGGCGATTTTATCCGCGAAAAACTTGTTAAAGTCCTCAGCACTACCCTGCAAGGGTGCATCAACCCCCCCTGATTAAGGAGGGAGCGAGTTACCCTGAACAGGGCGGCTGGGCGGGATTCCGCAGATGCAATCAAGGCGGAATGATACGCGCATCTTGCCGCCTTGAGCGCCACCTGATAAGTCTTGATATAAGATCTTACAAGTGTTCGGTCAGATACGGATTTGCTTTTCCTCCATCGCTTCTCTAGGCGTCTCTTCTGGCGCTTCATCCCCCTGAGTTCCTCAGTAAACCAAGGAGATCTCCTGGGTCTGCTACCACAGAGAGGTCGCAGCGGCGCAATCCGGTCAAGAGCCCCCTTCGCAGCCATATTCCAGGCCGTAACCAGGGACTCTGCCGAACTGTGAATGAGAGAATCCGGTATTTCCCCAAGCGTCCTCTGAAAACTCTCTGGATCCATCAGACGTCTGGGGCGGAACCACCTAATCGGTGGTTGTTTGGGGCTTCACAGTACATGGCAGACGCCTCCCTCCACTCGGCCAAGTGTTCGGCCTGTTCAATAGGTGCCACGGTGACCTCCCGCAGGCTCCTGTGGCTAAAACAGTGGAGGGCGGATTTAAGGGCAAAGTGGCGCCTCTCCACGTCCAGATACGGAGGCAAGGACCTGTTTGGCTCCATCCTTGACCCACATATGATCGAGGGTAGGGACAAACGCAAGGTTATAGCCCATCCCTCCAAAAAGTCCAATAGACGGCAGCAGCCAGATTTTCGCAGACAGTCCTCACGTCCCTTGGGCTCTGGGGAGTGGCGGCAGCCCTTTCGACCAGGGCAGTCCTGGGATTGGCCCAGAGGTTCACGTTCCTTCCCCAAAGAGGCAGGATCATCAACAGGACCGCCAAAATACAGGACCCAGGGGTCAGGCCCAGGCAAAATGTCCCTTCAGGGGGCCGGGGGGCCGCCCTTTCCGGTGATCCAAGTGACACCATCGGAGGCCCCAATAGGGGGGCGCCTAGAGCGTTTTTATCAGGTCTGGGAGCAGACCACCACCGACTCCTGGGTCAGGGATACCGTCAGGCGGGGCCTGGCACTCGAGTTCGAGGCGATCCCACACGATCATTTCCTTCAGTGCCCGGTGTCACGAAACCCCTCAAAGGCACGGCTAGTATCCACCGCCATCAAACACCTCCTGGACATCAGGGCCATAGAGCCTGTACCGGGGGACCAGGTTGGGACAGGTTTTTACTCCATCCTGTTCGTGGTCCCCAAGGCATCAGGAGGGTGGAGGGCGATCCTGGACCTGAAGGGTCTGAACCGTTTCCTAGTGTACCGACGGTTCAAGATGTAGACCCTAAGGTCAATACTGGCCGGCATCAGAAAGAGGGATCTTCTCTCCTCCATAGACCTCACAGAGGCCTACCTCCACATCCCAATCTCCCAGGAACACCGCACGTTCCTGTGCTTCTGCTACGCACGCCGGCATTATCAGTACTGGGCCCTCCCATTCGGCCTCTTTTCGGCCCCAAGGGTCTTCACGAAGGTACTAGCGGTCTTGGCCACCCATCTTCGGATGATGCCAGTGCGCGTGCAGTGTTACCTGGACGAAATCCTCGTCCAGTCCATGCCTGGATCTCTTTGCCTCCCCGACCAATGCACAGCTCCCCAGGTTCTTCACCAGGTTCCCGGCCAGAGGGGCCGAGGTAACGGACGCACTGCGGTGCAGGTGGCCCGAGGGGCTGCTGTACGCCTTCCCTCCCCTCCCCCTGATCCAGGCCACCATCCGCAAGCTGCTTCTGGAGCAAGCGGAAGTAATCTTGGTTGCGCCCTACTGGCCTCGGCGCCCGTGGTTTGCAGACCTAGTGGATCTGTCCCTGTCTCCCCCGTGGAGACTCCTGCCGAACCAAGTGGCCCTCTCCCAGGGGGAGCTCCGCCACCCAGACCCCCAGTGGCTGCAATTAGCCGCCTGGCACTTGAGCGGCAGTGTCTAACTAAGCAAGCTTACTCCCTAGAGGCGATCTCTATGATCCAAGCCTCTAGACGCCCCTCAACAAACAGGATTTACGATGCAACCTGGCAAAATTTCTGCCAGTGGTGCTCCCTACGGGGGTTGGATCCTCTCTCAGTAATAGTCCCAAACATCCTAGACTATCTGCTAGAGGGCCTGTCCAAAGGGTTGTCCACCAACACCATCCGCAGACAGGTGGCGGCCTTATCCACGGTCCTCACCTGCGACAATTGGGGTCCCCTCTCTCACCACCCAGTGATCTCTGCCTTCCTCAAGGGGGCGGCAAACTCCAGTCCACCTACGGTGTATAGATACCCGTCCTGGGACCTACCCACAGTACTACAGGCCTTAACGGCGGCTCCCTTCGAGCCCCTGCAATCATGCTCCCTACACTTCCTCTCCTTGAAGGTGGCCTTCTTAATAGCCATTACCTCAGCCAGAAGGATTTCAGAGCTGGCCGCTCTGTCAGTTCGGGAGGATCTCTGTACTTTCCATCAAGACAGAG
This sequence comes from Bothrops alternatus, assembly GCA_034064705.1. Classification (NCBI taxonomy): domain Eukaryota; kingdom Metazoa; phylum Chordata; class Lepidosauria; order Squamata; family Viperidae; genus Bothrops; species Bothrops alternatus. Next base: position 838,133 of record JARGCV010000105.1, on the reverse strand, counting down.
TGGTCCTTAGACTAGACCCCTCATTCATCCCCAAGGTCAACACCAGTTTCCACAGATCACTGGATCTTGTACTACCCAGCTTCTGCCCCACTCCGTTACACAGGCTAGAACGCCAGTGGCACAAGCTGGACGTGCACAGAGCCCTGCGTATTTACATAAAGCGCACCGGGTCCTTCCGCAAGTCGGAGGCCTTTTTTGTCTCCTTCCAGCCATCAGCTATGGGCCGCAAGGTATCTTCCGCCACCATTGGCAGGTGGATCAGGGCTTGCATTGCTAGGGCATACGTCTCGTAGTCGCTGCCCGTTCCAGCGTGTATCACGGCTCACTCCACACGTAGTGCAGCAACCTCTGCGGCCTGGTCTACCCAGGCCTCTGTAGAGGAGATTTGTAGGGCAGCGTCCTGGTCGTCCCCGTCCTCATTCATTACCCATTACAAGATTGACAGGTTTGCTGTGGCGGACGCCGCGTTTGGCAGACGGGTCCTTCAACAGGTGGTTGCCTCCAGGGAAGCGCCAGCCTAGACCTTCCCACCCTAAGGGACATGGGGGGCTTTGGTATGTCCCAATCTAGTGGATTCTACATCCACCATGCTGGAGAAGGGGCGTTGTCTTACCTGAACGCCTTTTCTCAGCATGGTGGTGTAGAATCCACACCCTCCCTTGAACAGGTGACTAGGCTCGCGCGGAGGGCACCCCTCTCTAGTTATTCTTTACCTTTTTGGAGCCACGGTGTCAGAGGTTAGCTACCTCACCTCGTAAAAAACTGGGAGACACACCCAGGGGAAGGCGTGGCTAAAGCTTTTTTCTTAGTCTCTCTGAGCAGGAAGGCTGAAATAACCCAATCCAGTGGATTCTACACCACCATGCTGAGAAAAGCCGTTCAGGTAAGACAACGCCCCATCTCCCATTTGCTGCAGAGTTTGTCTCCCAGTTGATATTAGGGTAGTTAAAGTCTCCCATTGCTACTGTAGTATGTTTCCTACATATATTTATTAATTGGTTAGCAAGACTTCATCTATTTCTTCTGCTTGGTGGGTGTCCTGTAGTATATGCTTATAGCAGTGCCATTGTTTTTCCTTTTATATTGACTCTTATGGATTCTAGGAGGTTTTCATCCTTGGTTTTGTGTATATCTGTAGAGATGTAGTGATCTTTTATATATAATGCAACTCCGCCTACTCTTTTTTTCTGTTTCTTTTGAATAATTTCTATCCTTCCATGAGTACATTCCAGTCATGAGTTTCATCCCATGTTTCAGTAATGGCAACGATATCATACCGGTATCTACTTTCGTGTACTAATACTTCAAGTTCACCCTGTTTGTTCCCTAAACCTTGAGCGTTAGTGTATAGGCATTTGAGTTTTGGGTATGTTTCTTACATCTCCTACTTTGTAACTGGGATTTACATCCTTCCCATCACTCTCTACTTCATTATGTTTTTCTTCTTTTCCTTCTTCTTTCTCTTTACTCCCTACCTCCTTATATGATTGGTTATCTACCGGTAGTGGTTTTTGCTTGGAATTAGGTTGTAAATGAATAAATAAACAGACAAAGAAACACAAAAATGACTAGACAAGGCAAGTATCTTTCTATGAGAAAAAGCTAGACTATTTGAGACTCCAGCCTGGCAAAAAGGTAACAATGTAGGAACACGATTGAGGTTGTAAGACATGGAGAAAATGGACAGGAAGCTTTTTCTCCCTCTTAAAATATTATCACAAGGGAACATCTGATGATGCTGATTTAGAAGCTTTAGAACAGCGGTTCTCAACCTGTGGGTCGCGACCCCATTTGGGGTCGAACGACCATTTCACGGGGGTCGCCAAGCACCGCAGTCCACCATATTTTTTTTTGGGTCGGCCATTTTTTTTTGGTCGGCCATTTTTTTCCCTATTGCGATGCGGGCCGTCGCGCCGCGCATGCACGATGCACCCTGTCGCGCCGTGCATGCGAGGTGTGGGCCTGCCATTTTTTTTTTGGTCGGCCATTTTTTTTTGGTCGGCCATTTTTTTCCCCTATTGGGATGCGGGCCGCTGCGCATGCGCGATGCGCCCCGTCGCTCTACGCATGCGCGATGTGCCCCATCGCGCCGCGCATGCGCGATGCGCCCCGTCGAGCCCCAGAAAAGGTTGAGAACCGCTGCTTTAGAACAAGCAGAAAACCCTTTTCTTTACAGAACATGTAATTTATATTTAGAATATGTTACCAGAAGACTGGTGATGGCTAAACAATCTTTTTTTTTAAAATAAATTTTATTGGTTTTTTAATTTTTACAGAAAAAAAGGCTCAAGGCACACCGTGGTATTAGGGTAAACAAATATCCAAAACCAATACATTTGTACATATTTCAATCAATACATCTAGTATTCCCTCTCTTAATCCCTTAGATAACATACCTTATTCCAAAATATTTAATTAATTTTATAATTTAAAATTTAAAAAGCAAAGAAAAGAAAGAAAAAAAATTTCCCCTATCCTAGCCCCCCCCCCCGGATTTCCCAAAATGAATACAGGGTAAAACAAAGAAAACCCAGTACATCAAACAAAGTTACTATATAATCCTAACAAAAAATTTTTTTTAAACTATATGCTAAAAACAGTCTCTTTAATCCAATTCTAACTTAAATTTATTCAACCTTTTCAGTTCGAGTATTCTAATTCCTTAATTTTATCATAGAACTTATTTATATCTTCTTATACAAATATCCCTTATTTGGAATAAAATATTAATCCTATACATATCTAATCCATCAATCAATCAATCTAATATCAAACCTTAAATCATTTCAATTCATTGGACATCAAACAAACAAATCATCTTGTTAAAAATAATAATTTTCATATCGATAAACCCATCAGTTCAAAAAAATACATTCTTAGTCAATTTAATATATATCTTCCATTAATCACCCATTTCTCTTACATCTTACTCATAATCTTAATCCATCAAACCAACAAATCATCTTATTAAAAATAATAATTTTCATGTCGATAAACCCATCAGTTCAAAAAAAAACCCTTCTTAATCAATTTAATATATATCTTCCATTAATCACCCATTTCTCTTACATCTTACTCATAATCTTAATCCATCAAACCAACAAATCATCTTATTAAAAATAATAATTTTCATGTCGATAAACCCATCAGTTCAAAAAAAAACCCTTCTTAATCAATTTAATATATATCTTCCATTAATCACCCATTTCTCTTACATCTTACTCATAATCTTAATCCTTAAGTCTTAAGTCAATCCATAATTCTAAATTACCCATAATTCATTACATAAAATTTTAAATTTCACTTCTTTTCAGTTCAATCCATTGGACATCAAACAAACAAATCATCTTATTAAAAATAATAATTTTCATGTCAATAAACCCATCAATTCAAAAAATACATTCTTAGTCAATTTAATATATATCTTCCATTAATCACCCTCTCATGTCTCTTGCTCATAAACTTAGTCCTTAAATCAGTCCATAATTCTTTGCCTTTAATTCATTGCATAAAATATTCAATTTCACTTCTTTTCAGTCGAATTCTGGGCTTCTTCTTCTGCCAGGTAGATTTCCATAACAAAGCTTCCCTTCCAAGTAATAAGTCTCTCTTTATTGCTTGCAATATCATTTGAGTCGATATAAACCATCTTGGCCTTTGCATTAGTCCTCTATTTCTCTTAACCATAAAATTTTGTTGCTGGAACATTTCAAATCTCAGTCTTTGCTTTTCCTGGTCCTCAAAACCATAGGTGAACTGCTTATCAGGCAAAATCAGTTTCTCTTTATTCTCAGTTAAATCCTCTTCTTGTGTAATTTGTTTTATAGAGTAATCAGCAAACGGTTGTGAATCTATTTTGAAGTTTAAAAGAGAAATTCTAACCATTAAATCTGTAGTAAACTCTTTCATTATAGCACATATTTCTTCTTTAAACTCTTTCATTATAGCACATATTTCTTCTTTAGCTTCACAAATGCAGATAGCCAACATCATATGATTATATTGAACCATAACTGCTTGGTCTTGTATATCACTTTTAATTTCATCAAGTTTTCCCTCAAATTGTTGCTCGACATCTTCCACCTTCTCTTCAACTCTCAAAGTATAATCCCAAACCCCCTTAATAGCATCCACAATATCTTCTCTTATCACAATATTATGAGTCTCAATTGTTTCTTTAATTGTCTCCAGTTCATCAGATAATCCTTTAATTTGTTCCTCAATCTTTTTCTCCAGCTTTTCAGTCATTGTTGAAAATACAGCCTGCAAATCTTTCATGGTAAACATTTCTGGAGGAGGTTGAGTAGGCAAAGGGGCTTGAGATTCTGTAGATGTTAAAGAGGCTGGAGGAGCAGCAAGAGTGCTTACTGGTAATTTAGAGGGCTGAGCAGGAGAAGAAACTGCCACCTTCGCAGAGGCTATTTTAGTTTGTCTGGTAGCCATACTATATTCAGTCAGTTTAAAAAAAAGAGATTACTTTGAATAGAAAAAAAAGTCCATAAAGATATATTGCCAAAATGATTTCCTCTTCTTATTCTTTCAAATCAAAATTTAATTATAATTTATAAAGTTTTTTAAACGTTTGAATCTGAGCGGTCGCTCTAGCATCGCTCTAAAAAATATTTCACTTTCACTTTCCCTTTAGAGTGAAAGCGATCTCCATCTTGGATACATTATGTTGATTGTAGAAATATGTGATCAGAAGTAAAAAATAAAGAAATACTTGCAATAAAGAACTCCTGTATTCTCTCCACCTGCATGCAGGTCTCTCTTGAATATTTATTTGAAGCAGGAATGGTCGCGGCATCTTTTTCTGTCAGCCGACAGAAGCGTCTCAGGGCAGGAGCGTCTTCGAGCGCCTTTGGGGAGCTCTCACTCTTACCCCCTGAAAACTTTTTCAGGGGGTTTTAGAGGAGCTCAACCCACACCCGATGCTCTTCACCCCTTCTTCGCCCGAAGGGGGGATTTTCCACCGCAAAAAACAGCTGATGTTCGCTGTTTTTGCGGCTTTACAAAACCCCGAGAACGGAGCCTCCAAAGGAGGCTATAGCGACGCCAGCGGAGCCACCGGAAGTCCGATGGCTAAACAATCTTGTATGGTTTTAAAAGGGGACTGAATTAATGGAGAACAAATCTTATCAAGTGATAGTAGCTATAAAGTGTCACTTTTACCTCTGGTTGAACACACATGCTTCCAAATACCACTGGAAGGGGAACAACAATGGGAAAAGAGAATATCTTGGTTGCCTGTTTGCACTAATCCACAGCCATGTGTTTGGTTATTCTGAGACATCTGGCTTTGGCCTGATCCAACGGGGATATTTTTATGTTCTCTTTTTCCTGCAAGTGCAGGTCTGGGTTTTTTTGGATCAACAGAGTGTTGATTCATTGCTTGTGACAGGAATTGTAAGACCAGCTTGTCGCCCAAGCCTGATGTTATCGGCTGAGAGACTGACTGGCCCAAAGTCACTGAGCTGGCTTTCATGGCTAAGGCCAAACTAGAACTCAGAGTCTTGTGGTTTCTAGCCTGCACCCACATGTGCAAAGTTCAAGCTATCTACTTTATTATGTTCTGCCTATAATACAGGAATCTCCCCAGTTGGCAGCCTACTCTTGGGAACAAATAGATAACGCTCCAAGGAACTTGGGGGGAGGGGTGTTGGTCCTAGACCTTTTGCAGTTGTGCAGTGACTCCAGGCTAACTCTGTGCTTGAGTCCTCCTCTGTGCCAGGCTTGGTGCTTCCCAAGAGGGCACTCAACAACCAGCCCACATTTATGGCTTTTTGTAGCATTTCGCAGTTACGTGACCATGATGTATGACATTCTCCAGCATGGTGGATGTAGAATCCACTGCATTGGGTTATTTCAACCTTCCTGCTCAGAGAGACTAAGAAAAAAACTTTGGCCATGCCTTCCCCTGGGTGTGTCTCCCAGTTTTTTCTTAGTCTCGAGCTCAAAGCAGACACCTTTTTGCTGGCTCCGTTAGAACTCTTTAAATTGATCCTTTTAATTTGGCCTATTTTTTTCCAAATTACTAAAACATTACTTTAGATCGGCTCTTGGATTAGGGACCTTTCCCTTACCAGAGCCTCGAGCCCCTGACCTTAGCAGGGGCTCGATCCTCCCCCCAGGGCCCTAGACCTCACCACGTAGGTTCTTCGGGCAGGATCTACCGGCCTCCAAGCACCCGGCAGGGCGAGCAGCACAGCGGACGCCGGCGGGTCGGAGGCTCCGTCGTCGGTGGATCGCACACCGGTGCCTTCCCAACCAAACTGCAAGTGCCCGGTCGGGGGGGGGAGGGCAGCGGGGAGCGAGGCTTCTCCCCGGACCCATTTCCTGCGTTCTGGCCTTTGCCTTGGCGGGGGGGATTTCTCCTTCTCCCTGGCGAAAGGGCGAGAAAGGGCGCAGCCGCCATTTTGGGCCGCATGGTCGTCAGGTTCCCGCCTCCTTGATACTCACCGGCGGTGGCCATCTTGGTTTAGGGCCTACTAGGCCTCTCTCAACTACCACCTTGCCTTGGTCGGGGTGCCAGGCCTGAGCAGGAACAGCCGCCTGACGCGCTTCTGAGCGTTCGCAGGCGTATCGGCGGGCGCCCCTTTTTCCGGTCAGGCTGCGTCTGCGGCCAGCTCAGCCGGACCTTAGGCCTCCCCTCGGGGCAGCACAGGCCATAAGGAGACCTCCTCCGGACCCCAAGGGCCCCTATCCTCTGGTTCCATTGCCTGGTTTGTGATCTAATTTATTCCCCTTTTACATCTGGCGTAGGAGGCAGTCCCCCGCGGGCCCTGGTTTACCCCGGCTGGAGTGAAGGTTTTACCAGACCGCCTGTTATTCCTAGCTGTGGCCTTTAGCCACTGGGCCTATCGGACAGGCTTACATCCCATCTGACTGATCTGCCTTCATTGTCTGTAGACACCGTGAGGGGCGGTTGCGTTCTTCCCTGACTACTGTTCTGCGGCCTCAATTCCAAAATCCTTTTCTCACTAGCCACCCTAATGCAGGCTTTGGCTAGTGGCAATGGCAGACAGTTCCTCGCCGATGGCTTCACTGGTCTCAGGTGCTCCCTCTGCGCAATCAAAGCGCAGATCAACAGAATTGGATACAGGGGGTAAGAAAAAGGCTAAGACGAAGCACCTTACTTCCAAGGAGACCTCTAAGTCAGCCGAGCAACAGGCCTCGAGGAGACACCAGGCATTGGAGAGGGAATTCTCCAAAGCACAGCGGCTCCTATCCAGTGGGGCTGATCCGGTTCCCCCTGCCCCACTGGATAACAATACCTTGGAGCCACACCAGGCACCTGTGCAGGAAGTCACCTGGATGGCTACTCCTCTGGGGGCAACTGAACAGGCAGGTCCCTCTCACTCCACCCCTCCTCCCCAGCAGGGTCCCCAAGTGGCTCTTGCTCCAGCGGTGGTTGGGGCTACCCTTGGGGGCCAGGGGCCTGCATGGTCCCAGGGCCAGTTCCATGCCTTTATGCAGCACCCCTTCGCGCAATTTATGTCCTCACCGAGGATCCCGCAGGTTCCCTCTCAGGTCCCACCCCCTCCCACTGGTCCTCCCTCTCTGCAGGACTGCATCTCAGCACCTGGTTCAGTTATTTCTGAATCCTCATCCCAGGTGGGAGAGGGGGAGTCCGGGGACTCAGACATAGCGGACACGCCCATGTCAGAGGATGAGGAGGCAGAACCCGATCAGGCTTCTGCCTCCTGTCTCTTTGACCCCTCTGTTTTCACATCTCTATTGTCAAAGGCGTGTGCCACTACCAATTTAACCTCTGTCCAAGAGGAAAAACCTTCTACTTCAACAGATAAGGAGTCCAACCCGTTGTTTAAGGTGAAGGTAGTAGAACACAAGCAGATACCCTGCCCCTTTGTGTTCCGAGACGCGGTTGAAGCCCAGTGGGTCTCCCTGTCCACTATTCCCAGGGAGAGCACTCTGGAAAAGAAACTATATAACGTGGCTCCGTCTTTTGCTTCCCTGCTAGACGTTCCTACGGTGGATTCTCCTCTAACTTCCCTATTCTCAAATTCTGCCGCCTCAGGGGACATGGAAGAGTTCCTGACAGCGGAAGACAAAAAATTTGAATTTGCATACAGAAGAGCGCACCAGGCTTCCGGTCAGGCCATCAAGGCAGCTACCTCAGCCTCCTTCTTCGCCAGGGCGTCCATCATGTGGCTCCGTGAGCTTCAAACATTGGTTCCTCCCGATCAGGTCAGAGTGCACCAGACACTTGTCAAGCTGGTAGGGGCCTCACAGTATATGGCCGACGCCTCCCTTCACTCGGCTAAGTGCTCGGCCCGTTCAATAGGTGCCACGGTGGCCCCCCACAGGCTCCTGTGGTTAAAACACTGGAGAGCAGATTTAAGGGCAAAGTGGCATCTCTCCACGTCCAGGTACGTAGGCAAGGACCTGTTTGGCTCCGCCCTTGACCCACATGTGATCGAGGGTAGGGACAAATGCAAGGTCATAGCTCATCCCTCCAAGAAGTCTAATAGGCGGCAGCAGCCGGACTCCCGCAGGCAGTCTTCCCGTCCCTCGGGCTCTTGGGAGTGGCGGCAGCCCTTTTGACCAGGGCGGTCCTGGGATTGGCCCAGAGGTTCACGTTCCTTCCCCCAGAGGCAGGATCGTCAGCAGGACCGCCAGAACACAGGACCCAGGGGTCAGACTCAGGCAAAATGTCCCTTCAGGGGTTCGGGGGGCCGCGCCTTCCGGCGACCCAAGTGACACCATCGGAGAGGCCCCAATAGGGGGGCGCCTAGAGCGTTTTTATCAGGTCTGGGAGCAGACCACCACCGACTCTTGGGTCAGGGATACCGTCAGGCGGGGCCTGACACTCGAGTTCGAGGCGATCCCACACGATCATTTCCTTCAGTGCCCGGTGTCACGAAATCCCTCAAAGGCACGGCTGGTATCCACCGCCTTCACATACCTCCTGGACATCAGGGCCATAGAGCACGGACCGGGGGATCAGGTTGGAACAGGTTTTTACTCCATCCTGTTCGTGGTCCCCAAGGCATCAGGAGGTTGGAGGGCGATTCTGGACTTAAAGGGTCTGAACCGTTTCTTAGTGTACCATCGGTTCAAGATGCAGACCCTAAAGTCTATACTGTCCGGCATCAGAAAGGGGGATCTTCTCTCGTCCATAGACCTCACAGAGGCCTACCTCCACATCGCAATCTCCCAGGAACACCGCAGGTTCCTGCGCTTCTGCTACGCATGCCGGCATTATCTGTACCAGGCCCTCCCGTTCGGCCTCTCTTCGGCCCCAAGGGTCTTCACGAAGGTCCTAGCGGTATTGGCCGCCCAACTTCGGATGATGCCGGTGCACGTGCACTGCTACCTGGACAACATCCTCGTCTAGTCCAGATCCCTTCGGTCAGCGCAAGCAGACCTGCTGACCACCATTCAGGTACTCCAGTCCCACGGGTTCTCAGTGAACTTCGGGAAAAGCCACACTTCCCCCTCAAAGCGACTCCTTCACCTGGGGTCCCTGATAGACTCAGAACGGTGCAGGGTCTACATATCCCAGGAGCGATGGCTGAGCATCCGGAAACTGATATCCCAGATCCGGGGCACGAGGAGGGTCCCTCTGGTGCAGTTGTCCCAGCTCCTGGGAAAGATGGTATCTTGCATGGGGATAGTCCCGTGGGCGAGACTCCACTCGAGGACCCTCCAGTGGTTTCTCCTTCCCTTCCAGAAACAAAACCTCAGTGCCTCTCCCCAGAAGGTCCAGGTTCCACCTCACGTCCTCGCATCCCTCCAGTGGTGGTCTTCCACAGCCATGTCCAAAGGGACCGTATTCAAGGAACCCCCCAGGGTAGTCCTGACCACAGACGCCAGTCTGTTCGGCTGGGGTGCCCACCTCCAAACCCAGTTGGCCCAGGGGCGTTGGTCCAGGGCGGACCTCAAGCAAAACATAAACTGGCTAGAGCTAAGGGCCATCCATCTGGCCCTCCTCCACTTCTCTCCCCTAGTGTCAGGCAAGCATGTTCTAGTCCTGACGGACAACGTGGCGGCCAAGGCCCACGTCAACAAGCAGGGGGACACACATTCCTGGCCCCTCCTCCAGGAGGCCAGGGAGCTGAGGCTGTGGGCAGAGACCACCTGAGGTCGATAAGGGCGGAACACATTTCGGGGGAGGCAAACCGACAGGCAGACTCGCTGAACAGGGTGACCGTGGACCACGCAGAGTGGCGGCTGGACACCAGAATATTCGACTTGATAGCAAACAGGTTCGGCAGGCCATGTCTGGATCTCTTTGCCTCCCCGGCCAACGCCCAGCTCCCCAGGTTCTTCACCAGGTTCCCGACCAGAGGGGCCGAGGGGACGGACGCACTGCGGTGCAGGTGGCCCGAGGGGCTGCTGTACGCCTTCCCTCCCCTCCCCCTGATCCAGGCCACCATCCGCAAGCTGCTACTGGAGCGAGCGGAAGTAATCTTGGTTGCGCCATATTGGCCTCGGTGCCCGTGGTTTGCAGACCTAGTGGATCTGTCCCTGTCTCCACCATGGAGGCTCCCGCCGAACCAAGTGGCCCTCTCTCAGGGGGAGCTCCGCCACCCAGACCCTCAGTGGCTGCAATTAGCCGCCTGGCACTTGAGCGGGAGTGTCTAACTAAGCAAGCTTACTCCCTAGAGGCGATCTCTATGATCCAAGCCTCTAGACGCCCCTCAACAAACAGGATTTACGATGCAACCTGGCAAAATTTCTGCCAGTGGTGCTCCCTACGGGGGTTGGATCCTCTCTCAGTAATTGTCCCAAACATCCTAGACTATCTGCTAGACGGCATTTCCAAGGGGTTGTCCACCAACACCATCCGCAGACAGGTGGCGGCCTTATCTACGGTCCTCACCTGTGACAATTGGGGTCCCCTTTCTCAGCACCCAGCGATCTCTGCCTTCCTTAAGGGGGCGGCAAACTCTGGCCCACCTACGGTGCATAGATACCCGTCCTGGGACCTACCGACAGTGTTACAGGCCTTAACGGCGGCTCCCTTCGAGCCCCTGCAATCCTGCTCCCTACACTTCCTCTCCTTGAAGGTGGCCTTCTTGATAGCCATTACCTCAGCCAGAAGGATTTCGGAGCTGGCCGCTCTGTCAGTTCGGGAGGATCTCTGTATCTTCCATCAAGACAGAGTGGTCCTTAGGCTAGACCCCACATTCATCCCCAAGGTTAACACCAGCTTTCACAGATCATTGGATCTCGTATTACCCAGCTTCTGTCCTACTCCGTCCCATAGGCTAGAACGCCAGTGGCACAAGCTGGACGTGCGCAGAGCCCTGCGCATTTACATAAAGTGCACTGGGTCCTTCCGCAAGTCGGAGGCCTTGTTTGTCTCCTTCCAACCATCAGCTATGGGCCGCAAGGTATCTTCCGCCACCATTGGCAGGTGGATCAGGGCTTGCATTGCTAGGGCTTACGTCTCGCAGTCGCTTCCCGTCCCAGCCCGTATCACGCAGCAACCTCTGCGGCCTGGTCTACCCAGGCCTCTGTAGAGGAGATTTGTAGGGCAGCGTCCTGGTCGTCCCCGTCCTCATTCATTACCCATTACAAGATTGACAGGTTTGCCGCGGTGGACGTCGCGTTTGGCAGACGGGTCCTTCAACAGGTGGTTGCCTCCAGGGAGACGCCAGCCTAGACCTTCCCACCCTAAGGGACATGGGGGGCTTTGGTATGTCCCAATCCAGTGTATTCTACATCCACCATGCTGGAGAAGGGGCGTTGTCTTACCTGAACATCTTTTCTCAGCATGGTGGTGTAGAATCCACACCCTCCCTTGGATAGGTGGCTAGGCTTGCGTGGGGGGGCACCTCTTTCTGGTATTCTCTCACCCTTTTTCGGAGCCATGGTGTCAGAGCTTAGGTACCTCACCTCGTAAAAACTGGGAGACACACCCAGGGGAAGGCGTGGGCAAAGTTTTTTTCTTAGTCTCTCTGAGCAGGAAGGCTGAAATAACCCAATCCAGTGGATTCTACACCACCATGCTGAGAAAAGGCGTTCAGGTAAGACAACGCCCCTTTTCCCCAAAACTAGTGTTTACTTCTGGTTTCCGTAAAAACACCCCATTGCAAACAATGGGTTTACTTCATAACTGTGGAGTTTGCTTAATGACTGCAGTTTTCACTTAACATTGGCTGCAAAAGGGTCATAAAATCAGCTTGGTCACATGCATGACCGTTACAACATCATGACTTACAATTATGGATGTAAGTCGAGGACTACCTGTAATAAGCTAGAATCTTTTCTTGAACTTGATAGTTCTGAATATGCAAGAAATATATTAGGTAGGAGAGAGAGAGGCGCGGTGGCCTAGAGGTGAATATGCTCGCCTCCCAATCGGAAGGTTGAGAGTTCACTCCTAGGCAGCGCCAGATGTTTCTCTATCAGGGCTTAAAGAGAAAATATCTGTTTTGAACTCTGCGTAGGCGTCAGGAAGGGCATCCGGCCAGTAAATGCTCAGCTCTATTCACTCACCCCAACTCCACCCTGATACAGTGAGGGAAAAAATTATTTGATCCCCTGCTGATTTTGTATGTTTGCCCACTGCCAAAGAAATGATCAGTCTATAATTTTAATAGTAGGTTTATTTTAACAGTGAGAGACAGAATAACAACAAAAAAATCCAGAAAAACACATTTCAAAAAAGTTATAAATTGATTTGCATTTTAATGAGTGAAATAAGTATTTGATCCCTTATCAATCAGCAAGATTTCTGGCTCCCAGTTGTCTTTTATACAGGTAACAAGCTGAGATTAGGAGCACTCCCTTAAATGGAGTGCTCCTAATCTCAGCTTGTTACCTGTATAAAAGACACCTGTCCACAGAAGCAATCAATCAGATTCCAAACTCTCCACCATGGCCAAGACCAAAGAGCTGTCAAAGGATGTCAGGGACAAGATTGTAGATCTACACAAGGCTGGAATGGGCTACAGCACTATCGCCAAGCAGCTTGGTGAGAAGGTGACAACAGTTGGTGCGATTATTCGCAAATGGAAGAAACACAAAATAATGTCAATCTTCCTCAGTCTGGGGCTCCATGTAAGATCTCACCTCATGGAGTTTCAATGATCATGAGAACGGTGAGGAAGCAGCCCAGAACTACATGGGAGGATCTTGTCAATGATCTCAAGGCAGCTGGGACCATAGTCACCAAGAAAACAATTGGTAACACACTACGCCGTGAAGGACTGAAATCCTGCAGCACCCACAAGGTTCCCCTGCTCAAGGAGGCACATGTACAGGCCCAACTGAAGTTTGCCAATGAACATCTGAATGATTCAGAGGAGAACTGGGTGAAAGTGTTGTGGTCAGATGAGACCAAAATCGAGCTCTTTGGCATCAACTCAACTCGCCATGTTTGAAGGAGGAGGAATGCTTCCTATGACCCCAAGAACACCATCCCCACCGTCAAACATGGAGGTGGAAACATTATGCTTTGGGCGTGTTTTTCTGCTAAGGGGACAGGACAACTTCACCGCATCAAAGGGACGATGGATGGGGCCATATACCGTCAAATCTTGGGTGAGAACCTCCTTCCCTCAGCCAGGGCATTGAAAATGGGTCGTGGATGGGTATTCCAGCATGGCAATGACCCAAAACACACGGCCAAGGCAACAAAGGAGTGGCTCAAGAAGAAGCACATTAAGGTCCTGGAGTGGCCTAGCCAGACTCCAGACCTTAATCCCATAGAAAATCTGTGGAGGAAGCTGAAGGTTTGAGCTGCCAGACATCAACCTCGAAACCTTAATGACTTGGAGAGGATCTGCAAAGAGGAGTGGGACAAAATCCCTCCTGAGATGTCTGCAAACCTGGTGGCCAACTACAATAAACGTCTGACATCTATGATTGCCAACAAGGGTTTTGCCACCAAGTACTAAGTCATGTTTTGCAGAGACAATAATTTGGTTCTCAACACCACTGAGACCAAGGAGCTTATAGTAGATCATAGGAGGAATAGATCAGACATTCAGCCCCTGATCATCAGCTGAGACTGGAGCGGGTGGCCAGCTTTAGGTTCCTGGGTGTTACTATAAAGGAAGACCTGACCTGGAGTGCTCATGTTATAGCATTGGTTAAGAAGGCCTAGCAGAGATTATATTTCTTGAAACTTCTCAGGAAGCAACAACTGAATGAAAAACTACTGGTGACCTTCTACCGGTGCTCCATAGAGAGCATTCTAACCTATGGCATTTGTGTGTGGTTTGTCACCACACAGTAGCAGATAGGAAAGCGCTCCAGAGGGTCATTACCATCACCCAGACAGAGGATTATTGGCTGCCCTCTCCTCTCCTCTCCCACCCCACCCCCACTGAACTGTACAGTTCCCTCTGTCTTAGGAAAGCTCAAAACATTCTTAAAGACTGATTGCATCCAAGACATTCTTTTTTTTAATTATTACCATCTGGCAGACAGTACAGGATAATAAAAACAAAGACAAATGGGCTGAAAAATATTTTTTATCCCAGAGCTGTAACCATATTAAACACTACTGTATAGTGAAACATTGAAGTGCAATATTAGGGGCAGCACAATGGTGAATAGAATGTGAAGGATGTTTGTATATAATGTATGTTTTTTACTTGTGGTTTTTACTTGTGTGTAGTGTGCACTGTGGACAGCACTTAATTTTGTTGTGAGATACACAATGACAATAAAGATCTACATTCTATTCTATTCTATTCTATTTTCTATTCTATTCTGTTCTACATTCTATTCTATTCTATATTCTATTCTATTCTATTCTATTCTATTCTATTCTATTCTATTCTATTCTATTCTATTCTATTCTATTCTATTCTATTCTATTCTATTCTATTCTATTCTATTCTATTCAGAACAAGGACAGCCGGGTTCCAGTCCACCCTCAGTCATGAAAACCCACTGGATGACTTTGGGCCAGGTACTCCCAGCTCAGCCTGCCTCACAGGGTTGTTGTGTGGGAAAATAATATGATGAGGTAGCACTGAACACCACCTTGAGCTTCTGAATGGCACATGGAATATAAAGCTAAAAAATAAACAAATCACTGATAGCTTTCTTTGAAGCTCTGATCTGTCAGCCTTAATTCTCATTCCAATCTCCTTCCTTCCTTCCTCTCTCCCTGCCTCCCTCCTTCTCATTTCCATCTCCTTCCTTCCCTTCCTTCCTTCCTTCCTTCCTTCCTTCCTTCCTTCCTTCCTTCCTTCCCCTCCCTCCCTCCCTCCCTCCACAGGAAGGGATGAGGGGAGGGGGAGAGGTTGGCAGCGCTGCCGGTGGCCGTGGCTTTCCTTCGTGTACTAATACTTCAAGTTCACCCTGTTCCCTAAACGTTGAGTGTTAGTGTATAGTGTATATTGTATATTATAATATATTGTATATTATATTAGTCTATATTGGTGGCTGTTTTTGGCAAGTGAATAGGGAGTGAGAATCCTATTACTGCCTGCACTAAACAGCCACTTGCTAGATTTTGTTGCCATAGGTGCTACATATTTACCTTGCCCCTTTCCTTGGGATGGTGGTATTGTAACTCAGAAGGCTGAGTGGTGCCAGCCAGGAGCTATTTATTCACCATACTGCTTAGTGCAAGACATTCTTATAAACAGGGCATATCTCAGCAAAACTTAATTGTCTTTAGTAGTATAATAATTTTTCTCCCTCCCTTTTCCCCCAATACAGACTAGGAATTCTTGATGAAGAAAATAAGAGGTAGTCCTTGACTTATGACCAGTCGCTTAGCAGCTGTTTGAAGTTACAATGGACCCTTCAAAAGGTACAACCCAGTTCCAAAGTTCCAAGGTGCCCTTGTCACATAACCACATTTCAGGTGCTCAGTAACCAGCCCGCATTTACAGCCATTTGCAGCATCTCGCAGTCATGTGACCACAATTTACAACGTTTTTGCCAAAAAATAGCATTTACTTCTGGTTTCCAGAAAAAATGCCCCACAGCGAATAATAGGTTCACTTAATGAACTGGGTCCAATCATGCAGTGACCTGCTTTACGACTGTCAGAACTGAAAACAATAATGGTCAGGCTCCTTTACAGTTGTAAGTCAAGGACTACCTATAATAGCCTATTCCTAATATGAATATTTTTATCACAGTGTTTTTATTAGCTTATAATATTAAATACAAAAATACAAAAGCAAATAGTAGGGAACAAAGATAAGGGAAATGGGAAAAGATAAGTGTGGAATAGAGGGGGAAAATAAAAAAAAGTGTTGACTTCCAGCTCCCTCTGTTGCAGTAAAATAAGGCACATAGTAAATTTTCCAATCATTTTTAACAAAATCAAACCCATAACTCTTTTTATCTAGTTTAAATCTTTCTTTCATTTGTAAGTATGTAAATCAATGGCAGACATGACCTTCTGATTCTAACTCTTCCTTAGACATGAGGGTGGGGTCACCGAAATTAAAAGATACTATTTTACCATAAGTCCACCAGTCTGGCTTCACCATTTCTTTTCTGAAAAAAGCTTCTTGGGGAGACACCCATAGAGGCAACTTTGTAAAAAACCTTGTTTTGTATTTGTTACAAACTCTTAGTATGGCACATCTAATAAAATTATTGTTGAAATCAACATTTACTTTAACTTTATCATACCATAAATATCCGTGCCATCCAAACCTTAAATCGTGACCTTCTAAATCAAGTAGCCTCTTATTTTGGAGGTTCACCCATTCTTTTAGCCAGACGAAACAACATGTATCAAAATACAATTTCAAATCTGGTAAACCCAACCCCTCTTTCCTTAGCATCTTGCAGCAACTTTTATCTAATTCTTGGTTTCTTCCCTTGCCATATAAACTTGGAACTATCCCTCTGCCATTGTTTAAATGGACTATCAGTTTCAAGCATTGGTATTGTCTAAAACGGAAAGAGTATCTTTGGTAAAACTTTCATCTTAATTACAGAAATTCTACCCAGTAGTGATAAATGTAATTTATCCCATCTTTGTAAATCCTTTTTAATATCATTCCAGAGAGGCACATAATTATTTTGAAACAGTTTTGCATTTGTGTTTGTCAACATAACCCCCAAATATTTCACCTTTCTCGACCTTGAAACCAGACTTTTTGATCAATATATCACAATCCTGAGAGAATATATTCTTAAGGTTGTTTACTGTTTGTTTATTTTAAAACCCGCTAAAGCCCCAAACTCATTTGATTTCCTCATCAAATATCTTATTTTTTCGGTCTTGCAAAAATATAACCAAATCATTAGCAAATGCCCTCAATTTATGAACTTCTTTCTTGATACCATGTTTCCCCCAAAATAAGACCCACCCAGAAAATAAGCCCTAGCCTGATTTTTTTGACATGCGCCTAATATAAGCCCTACTCCAAAAATAAGCCCTAGTTAAGAGCCCACCCACTCTGTCCCACCGTCTGGTTGCTACTGCAATGGGGCAAGAGCGCGCGTATCACACCGGTGCCACCGCCACGGGTTGAGGCGAGGCAGGTGGGGTGCAGCTGCCCCATGTGCCCCGCACCTGCTTACCTCCCGCAGCCAGGCCACTCCCTGCTCGGCGACCTCCCCACACCCGTTCAATGACCCGGCTGCCTGCCCGCCTCTTCTCTTTCACTCCCCCCTGAGCCAGACTGCCATGCTATGGAGGATTGGTGTGGGAGGCTTGATCGCCTTACCTGGTCCCCCTCCGCCATTTCAGAGCCAAGGGGAAGTGACGGCAAAAGGCCTCCGCCACCATTGCGCATCAGCTGTGTCCGCTGCTGGAGGGGCTTTCTTCGGTCCCCGCCCTGCAGATCACCTGCCCAGAAGCGGCCGCTGCCTCCTTATCCTCCACCTGCAGCTTGGGTCCTACGTCACTGCATCACGCTGCCTGCTGCCCGTTCGCCACCTGTATTTTATGGTTTCAATGGTGGCAGCTCTGGAGGCCGGTGGTAGGCTCTCCACCCCCCCACCTGCCTTGCCTCAACTTGTGGCAGTGGCACCGCTGCGCCTCGCGGCCTCCTGCCCTGTTGCGGCTGCGAGCAACCAGACTGTGGGACAGAGTGGGTGGGCGGGCGGCTGCAAAGTCAGACATCCCCCCAAAATAATTCATAATGGGTCTTTTATATATATACCAGGTCTTATTTTCAGGGAAACACGGTACTTATACTCGTTATTCTCTCATCTTGCCTAATATCTCTGTTCAAAACTTCCAGCACCAAAATAAACAACAGAGGAGACAAGGGGCATCCTTGTCTCGTACCCTTTTGAATTTCACATGAATTAGTTAAATCACCATTGATAACAATTTTTGCTTGCTGTGACATATAAATAGCTTTGACTCCTTGAATAAAATTCTCTCCAAAGTCTATTTCTTTCAGCACTTTAAACATAAAAACCCAATTTAGATTGTCAAAGGCCTTCTTTGCATCTAAGAATATTAGAGCTACCTGTTTCTCATTATGGTATTGTAAATATTCAATGATAGTCAAAACAGTCCTCACATTATCCCTTAGCTGTCTTTTTGGCAGAAAGCCAGATGGTCTTCATGAATATATGCCTGTAAGATCTTTAGACTTTCTGCCAAAATTGCAGCAAAGAGTTTGTAGTCTTTGTTTAATAATGAAATTGGTGTGAGGACCCACTTCAACCCACATCTTAAGAAAGCAGAACTCTTGGAAACAATTTCTTCCAACAGGAACTTTTATTAATAGTTGATAGCAGGCATAATAGGCAGGATCTGAGGGATTCCCTTACAGATCGACCCCCTTAAATAGGTGCTCCCTTAGTACCTTGTTGATTAATTGCATAAATACTGCAGGGGCCGCTTGTAGTCCAAAGGGCAAAACTTTGAATTGGTAGCACCCCGTTGGGCAATTAAATGTGGTTTTCCATTCATCCCCTTCCTTAATTCTAACGTGGTAATACGCTTCCCTTAGATCTAGTTTAGTGAAGATTCTTCCTTTCGAGAGGTGGGATAACATGTCCTTCATGAGGGGTAGGGGGTATAGGTTGCTTTCACTGATTGCATTCAAGGCGCGGTAATTTACGCACAAGCATAAAGTGCCGCCCTTCTTCTCTCTAAAGAGGACCGGGGCGGCTACTTTAGGTTTGGCAGGTTCGATAAACCCCCTTTCTAGGTTTTTATTTATGAATCTTTCCATTTCCTCCTTCTCCTTAGGGCTTATAGAGTATAGTCTGGGCTTCGGGAGTTTTGCCCCAGGCTTGAATTCTATGGCACAGTCCGTGGGTCGGTGAGGGGGAAGCTCATCCGCCCTCTCCTCACTGAAAACTTCAGCAAGGTCTCGGTATTCCTCTTTGTGGCATCTTGACCCTCCTTCGGTAGTAGCACAATATTGGCTTCTTTCAATGTTTGAGGTATCTTTCCCTCCTGTAATATATCATTCATTATATCCTTTAGTGGCTGAAGAAATTCCTCTTCAAAACACTTATAATATTGGCTTGTAAGCCTATCTGGTTCTGGAGCTTTACCCGATTTCATTTTTTTAATAGCTTCTGATATTTCAAAGGCAGTTATTGGGTCATTCATAAGTTGCCTCTGGGTTTGTGATAGCTTTGGCAACCTTTGTCTTAAGAGATATTCATCTATTTTAGACATACCTAACTCCTGTTTTTATACAAATTGGAGTAAAAATTATGAAAAGTCTTTTTAATAAGCTCATTATCTGTTATTACCTTTTTGCCTTCGCAAATTTTCTCAATCAATCTCTTTTCCCTTTCCTTTCTTAGTTTGTATGCCAACCATCTTCCTGGTTTATTTGCAAACTCAAAGTGTCTTTGTTTCACGTACTTCAGTTATGTTTCTATTTCTTGAACTGTTAACATAGACAATTGTTGCTGTAACAATTTAATTTGACGTAAAATTTTAGGATCCATAGGTGTTTTTTATAGCTCTCTTTCTGTCTGATTTCATCCAATATCTTTTGCATCTTTTCCTCAGATTTTTTTAAAATAAATTTTATTAAGTTTTATAAGGTTAGGGAAGGGAAGGGATGGGATCAGTATGGGGGTTGGGATTGAGGATGGGGGTCAGGGTTGGGGTTGGGACAGGAATGGGAACAACAATGGGGTTACTCCCCCCATTGACATAAACATTCACAAGCTTTAGCAAGCAGACTATTGTCCGGGTACATATGTTCAGTAGCACTAATTAATATAATAAGTAGTTATAATAAATATGAGAAGCAATAATCATAGACAATGTCAGTCAGTACATATCCTTCATCTTACTAATATATATTCACAATAAGGTATCACATTAATTTCTCACTAGTTCTTTTTGCTAGCCATTGGTAAAAATTGTCCCATGTTTTAAAGTAAACTGAATCTTCTTTCTCTTTAATCTCTAAGGTTAATCTGTCCATTTCTGCACATTCTAAAATTTTCTTAATTATGACCTCTTCAGACGGTAAATTTTCATTTTTCCAGTATTGGGCAAATGCTATTATCGCTGCTGTCAATATATGCAATATTAAATACTCATTCTCCTTCTCATACTTGGCTCCTAGTATTCCCAACAAAAACAGTTCTGGTTTAAATTCTATCTGTATTTTAGTCATCTTTTCCAACCATATATGAATCTTAAGCCAGAATTTCTTCACTCTAGGGCATACCCACCAGATATGGTAATAGGTACTGGCTTTTGTTCACATTTCCAACAATTATTTGAAGTGTTTTTAAACATTTTCGCTAGTCTTACTGTGTCATGTGCCATCTATAAAACATTTTATACAAATTTTCTTTATATGAAGCAGCTTTAGTCAGTTTAATATTTCTATCCCATAACTTGCCAATCTTCTAAATCTATAGAATGTCCAAAGTTTTTTTGCATGTTATCATTGTTTCTTTTACTTGTTCTTCGTCCATCTTCAAGTTTAAAAGAAATCTGTAAAGTTTCTTAACCAAGTTTTCATCTGTTTTTAAAAGTATTTGATCAAATTCTATCTGTTCTTTATAAAATCCCGTTTGTTTATGGCACAGGTTGGCAACTTGCGGCTCCGGTGCTGCATGTGGCTCTTTGAGCCCTCCCCTGCGGCTCCCAGCCTCCTCTGCCATTTGCAGAGAGAGACAGACAGAGAAAGGCACTTGCCTTCCCTTCTCTCTCTCTCTCTCTCGCTCTCTCTCTCTCTCTCTCTCTCTCTCTCTCTCTCTCTCTCTCTCTGTGTGTGTGTGTGTGTGTGTGTGTGTGTGTGTGTTTGTGTGTAAAAAAGAGAGTGGACTCACGGTGTTCTCCGAGGAGCTGAAAAGCTTATTGGGTGGAGCTCCTCCCTTTGCTGCATCTCTGCAGGAAGCAGGAAACAGGAAGGGCAGGAGAGAGCTAGCTAGCCCAGCTATGCTGACTCAGGAATTCTGGGAGTTGAAGTCCATGAGTCATAAAAGAGCCGAGGTTGCCTACCCCTGAGCTTGTTGGAGAACAGCTTGAAGCCAGCTTGCCAGGTAAGCAGAAGATCGGAGAGAGGGGGGGGGAGAGAGAGAGAGGGAGAGGGAGAGAGAGAGAGAGACAGAGAGAGACAGAGAGACCCTTTTGACATCTAAAATGAAGATAACACTGCATATATCCTTTTTTACCTTTATTATTTTATATATAAATAATCACCCAACGATCACCCAAAAAGGGGGGGGGGGAAGGATTCCGCTTAGCCCAAGAACCGGCGATGAGGGGATGCGTAGTAGCACACGTATAGGAAAGGGGAATAGGAAAAGGTTGGTTACTAAGGATACATCCAGAACACAGCCCAATCAGCTAGGACCGATGACGAGGTCCAGGAGCCGGATGCAAATGCTGATTAATCTTATATAAGTTCCTCCCACTGACTAGCATTAAACCCTGACGATGTTGGAAGTTTCTGACGAAAGCTTGGTATTTATTAAATTCTTCTAGTTTGGATTTTTCCTGGTGTTCGTGTTTGATTCGTTGTTATAGTATGGATATACCCAGGAATCGTGTTTTTACTGATATTATTAACCATATATATTAACCATATATATATATATATATATATATATATATATATATATATATATATATATATATATATATATATATATGTATATATATGTATATATATGTATGTGTCAAGTGTTTATTTTTTAGATTGCACCCTGTAAACCCAAATATGGGAGGAAGGAATCATTCTTTCCTTTTGCTTGTTTCAGCTCAACCCAGAGCCATCCTGCAAGCACAAATATATATATATGTTGTTTAAAATTGTTGACAAAGAAATAAGGGATTTCTGATATAGCCATTTCGAGTTTCTTAACTCTCTTCAGTCAGAACTCACCCTTCTGGGATTCGAACCTGGGCAGTCTGCATGCTAAGCAGATGCTTTAACCTATTGAGCCACAAGTTCTCTCCCGCTTTGTCAGTAGTCAGGGAGTAAGGATATGTGTCAAGTGTTTATTTTTTAGATTGCACCCTGTAAACCCAAATATGGGAGGAAGGAATCATTCTTTCCTTTTGCTTGTTTCAGCTCAACCCAGAGCCATCCTGCAAAGCGGGAGAGAACTTGTGGCTCAATAGGTTAAAGCATCTGCTTAGCATGCAGACTGCCCAGGTTCGAATCCCAGAAGGGTGAGTTCTGACTGAAGAGAGTTAAGAAACTCGAAATGGCTATATCAGAAATCCCTTATTTCTTTGTCAACAATTTTAAACAACATATATATATATTTGTGCTTGCAGGATGGCTCTGGGTTGAGCTGAAACAAGCAAAAGGAAAGAATGATTCCTTCCTCCCATATTTGGGTTTACAGGGTGCAATCTAAAAAATAAACACTTGACACATATCCTTACTCCCTGACTACTGACAAAGCGGGAGAGAACTTGTGGCTCAATAGGTTAAAGCATCTGCTTAGCATGCAGACTGCCCAGGTTCGAATCCCAGAAGGGTGAGTTCTGACTGAAGAGAGTTAAGAAACTCGAAATGGCTATATCAGAAATCCCTTATTTCTTTGTCAACAATTTTAAGCAACATATATATGTATATATATATAGGTCTTTGGTTCTTCGGGTTTTCTCCCACGTAGAATTTGAAGTGTCTTGGCGACGTTTCGACGAAGTCTCATTCGTCATCTTCAGGCTGGTGCTTTCGGCTTCTGCTTCTAGGAGCAATGTGAGATTTTAGCTGTTTCTTCCTTTTAACTGCCAGTGGGGGTTTGAACTGATTGGCTGGGAGCTCGGCTGTGTTCTGATTGGGTGGAGGTGTGTTCTGATTGGTTAGGGGCTTGGCTGTGCTCTGATTGGCTGGGGGAGTGTTCTGTTTGGGTGGGGGCTTTGTTGTGCTCAGGTTAGTCTGATTTACAAGGGGATTAGAGATGGTGAACTGCATAGCTGTTTGGCTTCGCGTTCGTGGTCGTGCCTCAACTTCATGGTGGGTGTCTGTTTGTTTCGTGTATGGATTGGAGGGGTTTAAGGTGGCTAATGATGCAGCTGTGGTCTAGCTTCTGGTTTGTGGTCGTGCCTCCTCATCAGTGTGGGTTTGGGTTTGCTTTTTGCCTGGATGTGTGGTGGTGACATCTTGTGTGGTTTTTGTGAGTGTAGGTCTGGTGTCATTCCCCGTACTATGGACTCGTCTGTCAATAAGGGCAGGTTTCCAAATGGCTGGTAGGCGGGAGGCATCATCTCGTTTGTTCATGCTGTGAGGGCGTTTTTCTATCTCGATGGCTTCTCTGATTATTCTGTTATTAAAGTGTTCAGTTTTGGCAATAGTTCTGGTCTTTTGGAAATCAATTTTATGTCCTGTGGCTTTAAGGTGTTGGACCAGGGAAGAAGTTGGTTCTTCTTTTTTGACTGAGTTTTTGTGTTCTTCAATGCGTGCACTTATTCTTCTGTTGGTTTGTCCAATGTATGTGGTGGAGCAAGCAGTACATGGGATTTCATATACTCCTTGATTTTCTAACTCAATTTTGTCTTTAGGGTTTCTTAGGATGGTGGATATTTTTCTGTTTGTGCAGAATGCTGTCTTAATGTTATGTTTGTGCAAGATTTTGCTGATCCTGTCTGTGGTGCCTTTTATGTATGGGAGGAGGGCATTGCCATTTTCTTGTTCTCTGTCTTGTATTTTAGTGGGAGTTTCTTTTTGGATTAAGTTGGAAATCTTATTTCTTGGGAATCCGTTGGATGTTAGTACATTAGTGAGAGTGTATAGTTCGGTTTTTAGGTGTTGTTCGTCAGCTAGGCATTTGGTTCTGGAGATGAGTGTCTTGGCTACGGAGTTGATCTGTGCTGGGTGGGTGGTGGTGTGAGAGTGCGTGCAGATAGCGGTTTGTGTGTGTTTTCTTCTGGTAGATGGTGTGTCCTAGGGAGCCATTGGATTTCTTGTAGACTAAGACATCCAGGAAGGGAAGTTGGTTATTAGCTTCTGTTTCCATGGTGAACTGTATTTTGGGGTGTAGGCTGTTGAGGTGTGTGAGGAAGTTGTCCAGTTTTTCTTTCCCATGTGGCCAGATTACGAACGTGTCATCTACGTATCTGAGCCAGAGTTTGGGTTTGTGATCAGATTTTTCTAGAGCTTGGGTTTCAAAGTGTTCCATGTAGAGGTTTGCAATGACAGGTGAGAGGGGTGATCCCATGGGTGC
This sequence comes from Bothrops alternatus, assembly GCA_034064705.1. Lineage (NCBI taxonomy): Eukaryota > Metazoa > Chordata > Lepidosauria > Squamata > Viperidae > Bothrops > Bothrops alternatus. The sequence goes on along the minus strand of JARGCV010000105.1, from coordinate 813,608 downwards.
TCCTATTTGTTTGTATTTTTGTCCGTTATAGATGAAGTATGTGTTGGATAGACAGTGGTTGGGCAGATCTAGGATATGTTTGGGGGGGTTATATTTGTTTTGGATAGCTGTTAAGGCTTCTTTGATTGGCACTTGGGTGAAGAGGGATATGACATTGAAGCTAACGAGTAGATTGCTGGGCTGTAAGTTTTGTTTCTTTATGATCTCTATGAACTGGAATGAGTTTTTTATGTGTGAGGTGATGGATTCTGCATAGGGCTGTAGTTGTTTGGCGAGAAATTTGGCTAGGTTTTGTAGAGGTGAGCCTATGGAACTGACTATGGGTCTAAGTGGGGTTCCTTCTTTGTGTATCTTGGGGAGACCATAGAGCTTAGGGCATCTGGATGATTTCTCTCTGGGAATGATTCTTTGCTGGATCTCTTCGCTAATGGGGGAGGCTTTTATTTTGGATCTAGTGGTTTTTTCCAGGTAGGTGGTGGGATCTGTGTTTAGGGGTTTGTATGTGGAGTCTTGGAGTAGGTTGGTTAATTTGGTTTGGTAGTCAGATGTATTCATGACCACCGTGGCGTTGCCCTTGTCTGCTGGTAGGATTATTATGCTGGTGTCTTGTTTCAGGTTAAGTAGTGCTGTCTGCTCCTCTTTGGGTAAGTTGCTTTTGGGTGGCTTGCTGGTGCAGAGTATGTTAGTGATTTCGAGTCTGATTCTGTTAGCGTCGTCGGGGTTGATTTTGGTCAGGCTGGTTTCAACTCCGCATATAATGGTTTCAGTGGGGATGTGTTTGGGAGCGACTGCAAAGTTGAATCCTTTGGAAAGGACATTGGTTTCGGCTTTGGTGAGGATCCTATCTGAGATGTTATGCACTGTTTGTTTCATGTGTGGCTGTGAGGGAGGAGGGGTTTGTTTCTGGTGTTCTTGTAATCTTCGGCACTATGACATTACCAGCTGCTGCACCTCCCTCCGACCCCCACACAAAGCAAACGGACACACGCGATGAACACAGAGCTAGACCGCAAACTCGGAGCCAAACCAAAGCCTGGCATGTTACATCACAGCCTTCTGCTCCGGACATCACATCACAGAACTCAGGAGGTTACAACGCTAAAGCTCAGGATGTTACAACACAGCCTACCACCCAGGATGTTGCAACACAGAACTCAGGATATCACTACACTAGATCTCAGGATGTCACCACACAGCCCATTACCCAGGTCGTTACAACACAAAAGACTAATGGGCACACAGCCAGCACCTCAGCCACTCAGGATGTTACGAAACAGACGAACAATCCGCAAACAATAACTCCAACACAGCCAGCCAACCCACCTACAGCAACTAAGCCAGCACTCCACACACTCCCACCAATATTTATAGAGAGACGGCAGCTCCGATCACACCTTGCTCGCACGAGCACGAAGCCGAAGACCCCAGCCTGAAGATGACGAGTGGGACCTCGTGGGAACATCGCCAAGATACTCTCAATCTTACACGGGAAAAGACCCAAATACGCCAAGACCTGCATACACACACACACACACACACACACACACACACACACACACACACACACAGAGAGAGAGAGAGAGAGAGAGAGATTTCTTTTTGCTGACAAGAGTTAAAGATTTAAGTGGGAGACTAGTACAGCTATTTCAGACTCATTTGTCCTCATCAGATAGCCACACACTTTATGGGATTCAAACCAGGGTAGTCTACATGCTAGGCAGTGTATTAACCACCAGGCCACCGGCTCTCCTCCTCTCTTTGTCAGCCGAGTCAAGGGAGTATATACAGAAAGTTTTTCAGACAGACCGGTCCGATCAACCGCACCTTGGCATCTTGACTGCTATACTGCAGTTCTACTTTTTTTATAATCTCTTTTGCCTTGCAGCCCCCCAACTAGGGGCGTTAAGCAGTTCAGCTAGCCACACCCTTTATGGGATTTGAACCAGGGCAGTCTACATGCTAGGCAGTGTATTAACCACCAGGCCACCGGCTCTCCTCCCCTCTTTCTTAGCTGAGTCAAGGGAGTATATACAGAAAGTTAGCTAGTTGATGAGGACAAATAGGGTGGCATAGAAATTAAATAAATAATAATAATAATAATAAAAATGAGTCCGAAATAGCTATACTAGTCTCCCACTTAAATCTTAAACTCTTGTCAGCAAAAAGAAATCTGAATTTGTAATGTATCGCAGTTGCGACTTGAGCCTGCTTAACGCCCCTAGTTGGGGGGCTGCAAGGCAAAAGAGATTATAAAAAAAGTAGAACTGTAGTGTGTGTGTGTGTGTGTGTATATATATATATATATATATAAAATAACCACTTGACACACATATTCACTCCCTGACTGTTAACAAAGCGGGAGAGAGCCTGTGGCTTGAGGCTAAAGCTTCTGCCTAGCATGCAGACTGCCCAGGTTCGAATCCCGGAAAGGGTGAGTTCTGACTGAAGAGAGTTAAATAACTGGAAATAGCTATCTCAGAAATCCCTTACTTCTTTGTTAACAATTTTAAAAAACATGTATATATTTGTGCTTGCAGATGGCTCTGGGTTGAGCTGAAACAAGCAAAGGAAAGAATGATTTCTTCCTCCCATATTTGGGTTTACAGGGTGCAATCTAAAAAATAACCACTTGACACACATATTCACTCCCTGACTGTTAACAAAGCGGGAGAGAGCCTGTGGCTTGAGGCTAAAGCTTCTGCCTAGCATGCAGACTGCCCAGGTTCGAATCCCGGAAAGGGTGAGTTCTGACTGAAGAGAGTTAAATAACTGGAAATAGCTATCTCAGAAATCCCATATTTCTTTGTTAACAATTTTAAAAAAACATGTATATATTTGTGCTTGCAGATGGCTCTGGGTTGAGCTGAAACAAGCAAAGGAAAGAATGATTTCTTCCTCCCATATTTGGGTTTACAGGGTGCAATCTAAAAAATAACCACTTGACACACATATTCACTCCCTGACTGTTAACAAAGCGGGAGAGAGCCTGTGGCTTGAGGCTAAAGCTTCTGCCTAGCATGCAGACTGCCCAGGTTCGAATCCCGGAAAGGGTGAGTTCTGACTGAAGAGAGTTAAATAACTGGAAATAGCTATCTCAGAAATCCCTTATTTCTTTGTTAACAATTTTAAAAAACATGTATATATTTGTGCTTGCAGATGGCTCTGGGTTGAGCTGAAACAAGCAAAGGAAAGAATGATTTCTTCCTCCCATATTTGGGTTTACAGGGTGCAATCTAAAAAATAACCACTTGACACACATATTCACTCCCTGACTGTTAACAAAGCGGGAGAGAGCCTATGGCTTGAGGCTAAAGCTTCTGCCTAGCATGCAGACTGCCCAGGTTCGAATCCCGGAAAGGGTGAGTTCTGACTGAAGAGAGTTAAATAACTGGAAATAGCTATCTCAGAAATCCCTTATTTCTTTGTTAACAATTTTAAAAAACATGTATATATTTGTGCTTGCAGATGGCTCTGGGTTGAGCTGAAACAAGCAAAGGAAAGAATGATTTCTTCCTCCCATATTTGGGTTTACAGGGTGCAATCTAAAAAATAAACACTTGACACATATCCTTACTCCCTGACTACTGACAAAGCGGGAGAGAACTTGTGGCTCAATAGGTTAAAGCATCTGCTTAGCATGCAGACTGCCCAGGTTCGAATCCCAGAAGGGTGAGTCTGACTGAAGAGAGTTAAGAAACTCGAAATAGCTATATCAGAAATTCCCTTATTTCTTTGTCAACAATTTTAAAAACAACATATATATATTTGTGCTTGCTGGATGGCTCTGGGTTGAGCTGAAACAAGCAAAAGGAAAGAATGATTCCTTCCTCCCATATTTGGGTTTACAGGGTGCAATCTAAAAAATAAACACTTGACACATATCCTTACTCCCTGACTACTGACAAAGCGGGAGAGAACTTGTGGCTCAATAGGTTAAAGCATCTGCTTAGCATGCAGACTGCCCAGGTTCGAATCCCAGAAGGGTGAGTCTGACTGAAGAGAGTTAAGAAACTCGAAATAGCTATATCAGAAATTCCCTTATTTCTTTGTCAACAATTTTAAAAACAACATATATATATTTGTGCTTGCTGGATGGCTCTGGGTTGAGCTGAAACAAGCAAAAGGAAAGAATGATTCCTTCCATATTTGGGTTTACAGGGTGCAATCTAAAAAATAAACACTTGACACATATCCTTAGTCCCTGACTACTGACAAAGCGGGAGAGAACTTGTGGCTCAATAGGTTAAAGCATCTGCTTAGCATGCAGACTGCCCAGGTTCGAATCCCAGAAGGGTGAGTCTGACTGAAGAGAGTTAAGAAACTCGAAATAGCTATATCAGAAATTCCCTTATTTCTTTGTCAACAATTTTAAAAACAACATATATATATTTGTGCTTGCTGGATGGCTCTGGGTTGAGCTGAAACAAGCAAAAGGAAAGAATGATTCCTTCCTCCCATATTTGGGTTTACAGGGTGCAATCTAAAAAATAAACACTTGACACATATCCTTACTCCCTGACTACTGACAAAGCGGGAGAGAACTTGTGGCTCAATAGGTTAAAGCATCTGCTTAGCATGCAGACTGCCCAGGTTCGAATCCCAGAAGGGTGAGTCTGACTGAAGAGAGTTAAGAAACTCGAAATAGCTATATCAGAAATTCCCTTATTTCTTTGTCAACAATTTTAAAAACAACATATATATATTTGTGCTTGCTGGATGGCTCTGGGTTGAGCTGAAACAAGCAAAAGGAAAGAATGATTCCTTCCATATTTGGGTTTACAGGGTGCAATCTAAAAAATAAACACTTGACACATATCCTTAGTCCCTGACTACTGACAAAGCGGGAGAGAACTTGTGGCTCAATAGGTTAAAGCATCTGCTTAGCATGCAGACTGCCCAGGTTCGAATCCCAGAAGGGTGAGTCTGACTGAAGAGAGTTAAGAAACTCGAAATAGCTATATCAGAAATTCCCTTATTTCTTTGTCAACAATTTTAAAAACAACATATATATATTTGTGCTTGCTGGATGGCTCTGGGTTGAGCTGAAACAAGCAAAAGGAAAGAATGATTCCTTCCTCCCATATTTGGGTTTACAGGGTGCAATCTAAAAAATAAACACTTGAGACATATATATATATATATATATATATATATATATATATATATATATATATATATATATATATATATATATATATATATATATATATATATATATATATATATATATATATATATATATATATATATATATATATATATATATATATAAATTTAAATTGCTAACAAAGAATAAGGGAGAACTGGTATAGCTATTTCGAGTTTCTTAACTCTCTTCAGCCAGAACTTACCCTTATGAGATTCGAACCTGGGCTGTCTGCATGTTAGGCAGTTGCATATATATGTATATGTATATATATGTAGGTCTTTGGTTCTTCGGGCTTTCTCCCACGTAGAATTTGAAGAATCTTGGCGACGTTTCGACGAAGTCTCATTCGTCATCTTCAGGCTGGTGCTTTTGGCTTCTGCTTCTAGGAGCAATGTGTGGTCGTAACTGTTTCTTCCTTTTAACTGCCAGTGGGGGTTTGAACTGATTGGGTGGAAGCTTGGTTATGTTCTGATTGGGTGGAGGTGTGTTCTGATTGGTTAGGGGCTTGGCTGTGCTCTGATTGCCTGGGGGGTTGGCTGTGTTCTGATTGGCTGGGGGAGTGTTCTGTTTGTGTGGGGGCTTTGTTGTGCTGGAGAGGTTCAAAGTGGCCAATGATGCAGCTGTGGTCTGGCTCCTGGTCTGTGGTCTTATTAGCTCTCATCAGCCAGACATACCCTTGCTTGCATATTAGGCAGCTGTGCTGATTTCTTCCTTCCATATTTGGGCCGACAGGGTGCATCAAAGAAACACTCAAGGTAATTCTCCCCCCCCTGTTATCTTCCCTCCCTGATACAGCTGACAAAGTGAGAAAGAGCCTGTGGCCTAGACGTCAACACAGCTGCCTAACGTGCAAGCAGCCCAAGTTCGAATCTCAGAAGGAGGGTATGTCTGGCTGATGAGAGCTAATTAGCTCGAAATAGCTATTCCAGTCTCCCTTATTTCTTTGTTAGCAATCCAAAAATTTAATATAAAATGATGTCACGGTAGCGACTGCTGCCTGTGGATGGCTCTAGATTGAGCTGATACAGGCAAAAGATTTCTTCCTCCCATATTTGGGCCGACAGGGTGCATCAAAAAAACACTCAAGGTAGAAAGATCTTCCGGTTTGGCAGAGAATGAGACAGACATGAGAGGCTGGAACTCCAGCCTCTCAGTCTGGTTTCACTTTGCCCAGCATCTCTTAAAGGGACGGAAAGTTGCCCTGGAGGGGCAACGAAGAAAGAGGGATACTTCAGGAGCTTGGATCTGGTTGCGACCGATCTGGGCGAACTGGAGCCCTCTCTAAAGGGGCAAAAGAAAGGCTGCCGGGGAGCCGAGGCACCCCAAGTTGTCTACAGCCGGAAGGGAAGCTATGCAAAACAGCTAATCTTCAACAACGAGCTGAGTCTGGGTGAGCTGAAGTCTTTTCCTTCTTCTTGTGATTGAAAATGTTGAGACCCTGAAAGGGAGAACCTGAAAGAGTAAAGACCCCCAGAGAGACTATGTTTTTAAAAGCGGCAGTTTATCATTAAGGGGAAGCAGTTCATGAATATCAGAGCATCAGAGTATTGGAGACTGATAAATAAGCCGAGGAGGACATCTAGTGGCGAAAAACAAGAAATAAAAAGAAAAAGGTCTTATATTACAAACGACCTTGGAGAACGAAACAGTGCCTTGATTTGAGATTACAAGTTAAAAGACTGTTTATACTTGTTGACGCTGGCTAAAACCAAATAGACACTATCTGGAAAAAAAGAACATTTTGGGCTTAAGAAGTGACTGGAGGAGGTGGATTTGCCTCACAACAGCTGATTTCTGTTTACACTTTGGATATAGGTTTAAGACTGTGAGCCACAAAATGAGTACATCCAATATTTCCAGACTTGTAAAGAAAACTTCTTCGGCGCCCTCTGTTGGACAAGCTAGCCCAACAACTCAGAGCTCTGTTGGTACAATGCTACAATGTGACAAAGCAAGCACTGCTCAAGACGAAACACAGGCCTCATTAAAACTAATTCAAGAAATGATGCAGTTAAATCATGAGGAGACACAAAGTAAACTGGAGAAAGTAAGTGAAGAAATTCTGGATATAAAGGCACCATTTGAAGCTCAAAATCAAAGGATCATTAAAAATGAACAAAATTCAGGAAATGGAAAATAAAACTGAGGACATTGATAAAAAGGTGGAAATGTTATTGCAAAAGAATGAAGAATTAGAACAAACAAATCAAGAGCTGGAACGGGCCATGGCAACGGTAGAAATGGGAAAAGCTGAACATTATTTGAGATTCCAAAATATTCCTGAAGATAGTGAAGAAAATATAGAAATGGTGATTATTGAGTTATTGGCAGAACTCTTAAACATAGATAGAGCAGACATCCAAAACGAGATGGATCAAATATTCCGCATGAATTCAAGCTACGCAAGAAAAAAATAGACTACCAAGAGAAGTACATGTGAGATTCATGAAGAAATCAACAAGAGATGAGGTATTGAGAAAAGAGAGAGAGGAACCATTACAATACAAAAATAAAGAAATTGCGGTCCTAAAGCAGATACCCAAGAGGGTAAGGGATACTTGGAGACACTACCATTTTCTAACTACAAAGTTGATTACTAAAGGAATAAATTTCAGATGGCTAATGCCGGAAGGCATTCTAATAAACTGAAATAATACAAGACATTGACTGGATTCAATTTGGAAAGCAGAGGACCTCGAAGTAAGACATAGAGCAACTTTGGATGAAGGACTGTATCAACAACAAGGGGACAAGCAAATGGGAGAGACTGCCCAAGGAGCAATGGCACAAGCAGAACAACAGAAGGAGAAAGACGAACAAAAGGGTGAAGGGGAAGGAACTGCCAGAGAACAAAGGATTACAAGATCGACTAGACCAAAATATAAATAATGGAAAAGAAAATGGAGAAAAAAATGGAATTTTTTCGGTAAACATAAATGGACTAAACTGTCCATCAAAAAGAAATAAATTTTTTAGGAAACTACAGAAATTAAACACAGATATAATCTGTTTACAAGAGACACACATAAAAAACATTATAAACTATTGGAATACCCGAAAGTGGGGAAGCATTATTACACATCAGCAGAACAAATACGTTGCCATATATGTTAAAGAGACAATAGACTCTAAATTAGTATACTCAGATGAAGAAGGAAGAATTGTAATGGTTGAAATATATCTATATCAAAAACAAATACTGTTAGTGGCAATCTGTGCCCCAAATAACAATCAAGAACAATTTTATCAAAGATTACACAGGAAACTAATAGAAATGGAATACCAAAATATTTGTTTAATAGGAGACTTTAATGCGATAGTAGATAGAACAATGGATTATAAAAGTAACAAAACGGGAAAACCCAGAAGAAGAAGACTACCCAAGACATTCTTTGATATGGCAGAGGAAATTGGAATACAAGATGTCTGGAGAGAAATTAATCCACAAAACCGACAATATACTTTTTACTCAAACAGCCATAAATCCTGGTCAAGAACTGATATGATTTGGATGACTTCTGAATTGAGGATGGATATAAAGGAAATTGAGATAGAAATAGGTACATGGGCAGACCATAATCCTCTAAAAGTGACGTGGAAAGGAATACAAAAAAACCCAAGATGGACTTTAAACCAATCCATACTAAAAGACAAAGAATTCATAGAGTTAGCGAAAAGAGAAATGGATTTTTTTTAAAGAAAATAAAGAAGACGATACATCGCAACAAAATCTATGGGACATAGCTAAAGCGTATTTTAGAGGCATAGCTATAACATATATGGCAATGAAAAATAAACAGAGAAGACAGCAATATTCATCATTAAAAGCAAAATTTAGAAAACTAGAGATAGAATTACAAAAAAACCTACAGAAAAAGACCTTGAAAAGAGAAATGAAAATAATAAAACATAAGCTAAATTTGTTGGACTCAGAAAAATTGGCGGAACAGATAAAGAGAGCAAAACAAAACTTCTTCAAAAATGCCAATAAGCCAGGAAGATGGCTAGCCTATAAGCTTAAAAAACAGAAAGAGAAGAAAATAATACATAACTTAGTAGATGGGAAAGGTTGTTTACAATTCAAAAAGGAAGAAATAAAAAAGATAATTAAGGAATACTATAAGGAATTGTATGATAAAGAGGAGGCTGTAAGAGAGAGAACTGCTCAATACTTAGAAGAAAGTAAATTGCCAAAAATTCCAGAGACATTTAAAACTATGTTAGAAGAAAGAATAACAATGATGGAGATATCAGAGGCCATAAAATGACAAAAAAATGGAAAAACACCAGGCCCAGATGGGCTCCCGGCAGAACTTTAAAAAAATTTACAAGACATATTAAGCGAACCACTGAAAGATGTTTGTAATGGACTATTCTTAGAGGCTAAACTTCCAAACACATGGATAGAAGCAAATATTACTTTGATACCAAAAGAAGATTCAGACCTGACGTATATTAAGAACTACAGACCGATTTCATTACTTAATGTGGATTATAAAATTTTTACTTCAATAATGGCAGAGAGATGAAAGAGAGAGAGAGCAACCGAGCGGGCGGGCGCGTGCGTGTCCCTGGCCATCTTGTCCGGCCGGGCCCCCCTTCCGCGGGCTTCGGGTTCCGGCCTCGGCTGCGCTCCGGCGAGGGCGCTAAATGGGGAGCTCCGTGCTGGCTCTGGCCGCCGCCGCTGCCGCCATGGAGCAAGGAGGCGGTGGTTGCGGGAGGGGGTGATCAGTCGCCCCTTTCTTCCGTCTCCTGCGTGGCCCCCTTCCCCCCGCTCCCCCATGAGACTCTGCCTGGCCTGGCTGGGCTGCCTCGCCGTCTCGCTGTGGCTGCTGAGGAGGAGGATGTGGTCTGGCCCCGCGCGCTACCTCCGGAGCCCTTTATCCCGCTCTCTCTACGCGAACATGATGAGCGGCCCCGGGCAGGCGGCGCCGGGCGACAAGGAGAACCAGCAGTGGTATCTGTGAAATACGGAACAGTTGTATGAAGCCCTTCAGCCTGTCTTCATCCAGAGTTACCTTGACCAAGGGACGCGGATCTTTTTAAACAATAGTATTGAGAAATCTGGCTGGTTATTCATTCAGCTTTATCACTCCTTTGTATCCTCCGTTTTTAGCCTGTTCATATCCAGGACGTCTATCAATGGCTTGCTGGAAAGAGGTTCCATGTTTGTGTTTTCACCTGAACAATTTCAGAGACTGCTCAAAATCAACCCAGACTGGAAGTCGCGTCGGCTTCTCGATTTAGGAGCCGGAGATGGTGAAGTCACCAAAGTCATGAGTCCCCACTTTGAAGAAACGTACGTGACCGAGTTGTCTGAGACCATGATTTGGCAGCTTCAAAAGAAGAAATACAGGGTGCTTGGCATCAACGAATGGCAGAACACGGGATTCCAGTATGACGTCATCAGTTGCTTGAATCTGCTGGATCGCTGTGACCAGCCACTGACGGTTTTAAAAGATATCAGGAGCGTTCTGGAACTGACGAGAGGCCAAGTCATCGTGGCGCTAGTTTTGCCTTTTCATCCCTATGTGGAAAATGTAGGTGGCAAGTGGGATAAACCCTCCGAAATTTTGGACATCAAAGGACAGACGTGGGAGGAGCAGGTGAACAGCCTGCCGGAGGTTCTCAAGAAAGCCGGCTTTGCCATCGAAGCCTTCACCAGATTACCGTACTTGTGTGAAGGCGACATGTACAACGACTATTACGTCCTGGACGACGCGGTCTTCGTCCTCAGACCCATCTGAGTCGGGTCCTGGGGAGTCCGTCCAGAAGCCACCAGCAAACCGAAACGTTTCGATTCTTCGTCTGGGTTTGGGTTCTTATTGATTTGGGTGGTTTTCGTTTTGAATTTATGATCCCTTCCTGGCAAAAAGGAAGGGTTTTTTGTGGTTGTCTAATCTCAGTGGACTTCTTGAACTGAAAATGGGGGAAAAATACTAATTTCTTCGGAACACCCTCCTTTCCTTCCTTCCTTCCCTCCTTTTTTTCTTTCTTTTTTTTTAAAAAACGGACATCTTTTGTAAAAGATCAGAGTTCTCTCCCATTTAAGGTTTCTTAAAAACCCAGGACGTGTCTGATTGAAATGGAAATATTTTTATACCTAGCCGTTCAGGACTACCGGTCGAGTAGTTGCCAAGAAATAACACCAGCCCAGCCGGGGTTTTTGTTTTTTTTCCTCAAGGACACAAAACGCGAGCGCCAACCGTAGAGCCGTCTTATCCGCTCAACTTGAAATCTGGGCTGGTCAAAAGTCGGGCTAGACTGTTTTTTATTTTTATTTTCTTTCTTCTGTGTTCCTGAAATGATTTGATCTGTTGGTCTTCAGCACATGTTTTTAATCACGCTAATAAAACTTTTTTTCCGGAAAAAAAAATAATGGCAGAGAGATTGAAAAATACTTAGTTGAATTCATACATCCAGATCAAAATGGTTTCTTACCAAAGAGACAAATCAAAAACAATTTAAGGGTGATAATGGACGTATTAGAATACTATGAATTACATCCAGGGAAACAATTAGCATTAGTATTTTTAGACGCTCAAAAGGCATTTGATAATGTTTCTTGGCAATTCATGATTCAGCAACTGCAAACAATGGATTTTGGAAAGAACTTTACAAATATGATAAAAACAATATATAGCAACCAGACAGCAAAAGTGATAGTGTATGGAGATTATACTGAGAGTTTTGAGATAAGAAAAGGCATGAGGCAAGGGTGTCTACTATCTCCATTATTATTTATCTTTACTTTGGAAGTGTTAAATAGAAGGATTAGACAGGACATAGAAATTAAAAGATTGAAAATAAAAGATGAAACATATAAGTTACAAGCATTTGCCGATGATCTAGTATTTATCTTGGAAGAACCTTTAGAGATGATTCCTAAGCTATGGGGAAAGATAGAAGAGTATGGAGAAATGGTGGGATTAAAAATAAATAAAGAAAAAACTAAAGTAATAGTTAAGGACCTTACAGATAAACAGAAAAGGCAAATGCTAGAGAAAACAGAGGTACAGATAGTGAAAAAAGTTAAGTACCTAGGTATTTATCTTTCGGCTAAATGCTTGTCAATAAAAGAAGACAACTATACAAAATTATTGAAGCAAATAAAGCTAGACTTGGAAAGATGGAAAAATCTGCAGTTGTCAATATTAGGAAGAATTGCTACAGTAAAAATGAACGTATTGCCGAAGATTTTACTTCTATTTCAAACAATTCCGATAAAACTTGAGAAATTGATTGAACTTTTTTTTTTGTACACGGCGGCAGAGGCCTAAAGCGAAAAGGTTTTATAAAACCCAGCTGAAGGCCTAGGTCTGGGGCGACGGCGCATGTGCCCACAGAGAGGGCTCTGAATGCCACCTCTGGCACCCGTGCCATAGGTTCGCCACCACTAAAATAGTTCTTTCAACATCGGACTTAATATATCCTGAAATGTTACATAGAATTCTGCTGGAAGACCGTCTGGGCCCAGAGTCTTATCTTTTTTTTTGCCTCAAAGTGTCTTTGTTTCACGTACTTCAATTTTGTTTCTATTTCTTGAACTGTTAACATAGACAGTTGTTGCTGTAACAATTTAATTTGACGTAAAATTTTAGGATCCATAGGTGTCTTTTATAGCTCTCTTTCTGTCTGATTTCATCCAATATCTTTTGCATCTTTTCCTGAGATTTTTTCTTTAAGCGGTTGTACTGTATAAAGTAACCCCTCATAACAGCTTTACTAGCATCCACACAATTGTTAAGGTTGTCCTTTTACCTAGATTATTATCAAAATATTCATTTAATTTCTTTTTACAATCTTCTACAATTGTCTCCTTTTGCAAAATACTCATTTAATCTCCATCTATAGCTCAAACTCTTTCCTCTAAGTACCAAAAGAACTGGATTATGGTCGAGAAAGATTTAGGTAAAATGTCAACTTTTAAATTTTTATTTGCAAGGTTTTTAGAAATCCATATCATATCAATCCTTGAAAAAGATTTATGTCTTTCTGAAAAAAAAAGTCTATTCTCTAGTGGAGCCATTTTTGTGCCTCCACGAGTCTATTAGTACTAAATTGTCCATCATCTCAAAGAAAGTCTTTGGTAATTTACCCTGGGAGGGTTTAATCTCCTTGGTAGATGTTCTATTCAAAGCTGGTAAAGTCACTCCATTCCAATCCTGCAACATAAACCAATTTTCATATGAAAAGGGTCTTAATTGATCCATAAGATATTAAAAAAATACTTTTATCATCATTTGGCCTATATAGGCCAACTACTATTGATTTTATTCCATTAAGTTCAATTTCCAGTACTACAAATCTACCAAGTTCATCTGCTAAGAGTAACTTAGGTTGAAGTTGGGGTTTTATATATAAGACAACTTCATTAATCTTTTTTAAACCAGCGGATATAAATTCCTCCCGTAGTCGTTTATTTGTTAAGTATCTTGTTTCTTGATATGTGTTTTCTTGAAGGCAGGTTATGTTAACATTGAGTTTCCTCAGAAAATGAAATAGTTTTTTATGTTTAGATGGGGCATTTGCCGTATTAATATTCCATGTAATAGACTTAATCTTCATGTTTAGACAAAGTAGCCAGTTCCTGTACTGATATCTCAATCCTATCTTCTTCAGTACCACCTATTTGAGGTTGTTCTATCACAAGTTTCTTGTCTTTATCCATTTCTTCAGCTGAATCTAAAATTAGTTTATGTCTAATCAACAAGTCTTTGGCTTTTTCTATGGAATTCAGTCTAAAACTTTGCTCCTGATAGGTAAGTATCACTCCTTCTCTTAAGATATCAGTAAGGAAAGTTTAAACTTTCCTTTTTCTCAGAATTCTAACCGGAATTTCCTTCAACACAATTATATCCATGTTTTCCATTCTCAGTTTGAGTTTAAAGTGGCAGTGCAAGACAGAATCTCCTGTTGTTCTTCTTACAAAGTGAACTAAGACATCCCTTGGTAATTTTCTCATTGTGGCAAATCTGGAGTTTACTCTACAGACTTTGTTGATATCCATATCGAGAAGCTTTTTTCCCAATTAATCAACTGAGCCAAAGCTTTAACCATCCTTAGTCTAATACAGCGGTTCTCAACCTGTGGGTCGCGACCCCATTTGGGGTCGAACGACCATTTTATGGGGGTCGCCAAACAACGCAGTCTGCCATTTTTTCCCCTTTTCCTTAGCTGTGCTACACCATTTTTCCCTTTTCCTTAGCTGCGCTACTCCCTCTTATTCTATTGGCTTTTGAAAGCCAATAGAATAGACTCTCTTGAATAGAGTCTAATTCTATTGGCTTTCAAAAGCCAATAGGAATTGTCCAGGCTGTCTCCGCCCTGCTGAGCCCGCCAAAAGTCCCAGTCTGCAAACAGTGCTGCAAGTTGTCTGCAGCGAAGGTGAGCTCTCCGGAAGTTTCCACCCCTCCCTGCTGAGAACTACTAAAACTGTAAGTAAAAGAGGGCCAGGGGTGAGAGGTGGGAGGCTGGCGGGCACAGGGAGGGTTTTTGGCACGCATGGGGCCCGGCGGGTGGCTTACCTCACTTGGGCTGGGCCAGCTGGTGGCCCAGCCCGTGGTCGCCCTGCGCCGTCGCTGCCGCGGCCGCCCAGGAGCGCCTGGGCCTGCCTGCTGCCGCCCCAAACGGGTGGCGGCAAAGGCAAAGCTAGCGGGGCAGCGGCGGGCGCAGGGAGGGTTTTTGGTGCGCGTGGGGCCCGGCGGGTGTCTTACCTCCCTTGGGCTGGGCCAGCTGGTGGCTCAGCCCGTGGTCGCCCTTCACCGTCGCTGCCGCAGCCGCCCAGGAACACCTGAGCACCTGGGCCTGCCTGCCACCGCCCCGAACGTGCGGCGGCCTACGCCTCGGCCGGCGCAGGGGGTAGCACTGCGCGGCCTGAAAAAGGTTGAGAACCGCTGGTCTAATATCTTCTCCTGACTGTTCAGGAATTGCTTGAAATCTTAATTGAAATTCTTTAATCTGAGATTCCAAAATTGCTCTCTCGTCCAAGTCAGCTTCATACAAAACGTTTGTCTTCTCCATTTTATGCTCCATAAGATCCACTCTATCCTTTACCTGTTCAATATCTCCAGTCAAGTGTTATACCTGTTCAATATCTCCAGTCAAGTGTTAAGAGTTCCTCATGGAGTTTCTTTACAAGAGCATCACATTTGGATTCAAGCTTTGTTCCCATTGCCTGAATTAGTTTATGTGTTTTAGCTGTATATTTAACTGTATATTCATCCAAAAAAGGTCTTAGAAATTCTATATGTCTTGATAGTCTCTGTTTTTCCATCTTCTTATGGGTGGCCATCTTTTAATTTATAGCTGAAATTTAGATTTTAAAGTTAAAAGCTTTAAAGTTATAGATTTATAGCATAAAATCCAGTGGGTTTGGTAATGCTAGTAGAAAGCTAAAAAGAGTTAGCAATATTACAATCTTTTGGGCTCTCTCTTGTGGTCAAACAACGTTACTGTACAAAAAAGAAAAAGAATGAGACTGCCTCTTTGTTTTGGAACACACATGTCTAGTCCAATCAGAAGCAGTTAAAATCGAAACTGTTTCACCCTCTCCTCACAGCAAGCTCAAAACACCATTTAGGCAGTCCTTTGTTTTAAAAAACAAAAGACATTCTGCAGAGTTGATTAGCAGTATAAAATCCTCTAGAACATGGATTTTCAACCTTTTCACAGATTGTACCACTTTTGGGACATGACAATATTTGAGTACCACCAGTGCTTAGCAAGGTGTCAAAAACTTGATGACTAAAAAAAGGGGGGGATTTGGGTTTTACTGATTAGATTAATTTGTTGTTATAGAAATGGTTAGTTTATAATATTATGGAAAAGTAAAAAGTTGAGGTTAAATGTTAATGCTTCCTTCTACTGCAACAGAGGAAGTATGTTCTTTTTCCCTTCTCCCCCTCACTTTCCCCCCCTTTTTCCTCCCCACTGTGTCCTACTATTTGCTTTTGTATTTTTGTATTTTATTCTATAATCTAATAAAATATTACAAACTGTAGAAAAAAAGAAAAAAAGTACCAGTTTTAATTTCTTCGGTGGCTGTTCCTTTGCTGAATCACTTTCTCTTTGCACTGACAAATGTATGATGAATTTATACATGTTTATTAATATGCACCACTACCAGCTAGTTCAGGGGTCTTCAAACTTGGCACTTTTAAGACTTGTGGACTTCAACTCCCAGAATTCCTCAGCCCTCATGGCTGGTTGAGGAATTCTGGGAGTTGAAGTCCACATGTCTTAAAATTGCTAAGTTTGTAGACTCCTGAGCTAGCTGGCTGGCCCTTCTGAGCTCTTCCACAGTGTAGTAAGAATGCACCCCCCCCCAATCCCTTCCCTGTACCCTTAAAGACACAGGAATCAAGTGCAAAGCAAGAAAATAAAGAAACACAAACTCTGTTTTTTTTCTCTCTTTAAGCTGCCTCAGGCATGTCACGTGTCACAATGTTGCAATTCTAGACTAAAAAGCTGGGGCAATTGTGAAAAGCGTTAGCTTTAAATTAAGCCAGTTTACCTTCAAAGAAAACTTTCTAAAAGCCACAGACAGACTCAGTTAAAGGGGGTAAAACTAATTACATTTGTTTAAAGGGATTAAACCTTTCCTGATGTCTTTTTTCCCCTTCCCCCACCCAAACCATGTTCTTTTATAGCTTCTCTCTTTCCCCCCCTTTTTCTTCAGTTCACCTCCAGCTCCGAGCTGCTTCTGGAAGCGCCAATCAGCTGGACCCAATCAGCTGGACCCCTGCCGGCTCCTGGGGCTTCTGCCGAGCCCAGACAGTAATGCAGCTGCAGCTGCCTCAGGCTTGTCTCGCTTGGGCTCATTCCCCTCCCCTGCTACACTTGGCTAGCAATCGCATACCACCTGCCATGTGGCAAAGTACCACAAGTGGCACGCGTACCACCAGTTGAAAAGCCCTGCTCTAGAAAGTTTTGAGTCCAAAAGTTTCACGGTAATTTCCACAATAATTTCCAGCTTCTTTATTTTGGCTCGGATAAACCAACTCCTCCCCTCTCCTCACAGAGCTTCAGAAATGACGATAGTTCCACAAAAAGGAAACGGCAGGCTGCAGCCAGAGGAAGCTTCTTTTAGCATGAAAGATAAATATGAAAAAAAATGTGTCTAAGAACTGGTGGCACCCTTTATTGTCCGTGTTTAACAGCTGGTTCTTCCACAGTGAATTTGCATGGTTGCCGTGCCCCAGCCAGGAACTTACCCAATTTCTACTTCTTCAAGAAGCAGTCTTGAGAGCGTCTGGCTACTTAGGGAAGCAAAAGGGTTGATTTCCAAAACTTGCCCTTTCCCAGGGAAGTTTCTTCTGGCTTAGAAATCATTCTAAGCCTAAAACTGTGGAGAATCTGTAGCAGACTGAGAAAAGACTGCTACCACCCAGGGACCTCTTCCGGCAGAAGTGCCTAATATGAATATTTTTAAAATATTCTCATTTCCGATTATGGTATTTTAAAAGGACACAAACATATGTTTCATATAATCCATCTGAATTTTTATAAAGATATCTGACTAGTGTGGAATATTAAGTGCTAGCTTTCTAAGATATCATTGTTGCCTTGCCTGCTGGTATTGGGGTGGGGGGGGGTTCTGTATTTCACTGTATTAATAGGATATATGTGTGAGATTAAAAGAATAACCTTTTCTAGATAAAGGAATTTCCCACTTGTCTTCTCCTGGTGTTAATTAGGATATAGTACATTTAGAAAATATTCAGACCCCCTTCACTTTTGTCAATTTTGTTATGTTGCAGCCTGTCCCTAAGCACTCCTATGTTGTCTTGGCTGTGTGCTTAGGATTGTTGTCATGTTGGAAAGTGAACCTTTGGCCCAGTCTGAGGTCCTGAGCACTGTGGAACAGGTTTTCATTGAGGATATCTCTGTACTTCACTCCAGTCAGCTTTCCCTCAACCTTGACCAGTCTCCCAGTCCCTGCTACTGAAAAACACCCCCACAGCATGATGCTGCCACCACCATGCTTCACTGTTGGGATAGTATTGAGCAGGTAATGAGTGGTGCACCTGGTTTCCTCCAGACATAACATTTAGAATTGAGGCCAAACAGTTCAATCTTGGTTTCATCAGACCAGAGAATCTTGTTCCTCACAGTCTGAAAGTCCTTCAGATGCTTTTTTGCAAACTCCAAGTGGGCTTTTGTGTGTTTTGCACTGAGGAAAGGCTTCTGTCTAGCCACTCTGCCATAAAGCCCAGATCGATGGAGGGCTGCAGTGATGGTTGCCCTTCTGGAACTCTGTCCCATCTCCACACAGGATCTTGGAAGAGTTCTGGTTGTGCCAAACTTTTTTCATTTGAGAAGTATGGAGGCCACTGTGCTCTTAGAAACATTCTCCAGCATGATGGATGTAGAATCCACCGGTGGTAATTTCAGCCTTCCTGCTCAGATGAGACTAAGTCAGAGCTTTAGCCATGCCTCCCTCTAGGCGTGTCTCTCCAGTTTTTGACTTAGTCTCAGCTCAGTAGGGCGCAAGAATTTAGGCTCCGTAGTTAGACTAGGTTAATTTGGACTTTATTTGACTTTCTTCAAATTTAAAATTCTTTCAAATAATAGTGCTTTTTCATCTATTGGATTTAACTCAATTGGCTACCTTTTGCAAGGACTCAGTCCTTTTTTTCGGCGTGTTGAGCCTTCTAGGCTCGGAGGGTTGGCTGCAGGCCTCTCTCGGTTGGGGCTTACAGCCCAACCGATCGGAATCAGCGGGACCGCGATTCCGTCGATCAGCTGGCCAGCGGAGAAGGAGGCGGATGCCGGTGTTTCTCTCATTCCCAGATCGTCGAAGCCACGAGGCTTCCCCTGCAGCCATAACCGGATCGCAGCAGAGGCTGCGCAACAAACTGCAAGTGCCTTCACAAACGGGGGGAAGAGGGCTAATGCTTTTTAATGGCTTATTTACCGTTCTATTTACTGTTGCCTTGTACTCTGTCCCTTGCGTTTCTTTGACCATCGCCATTCTCGGAGGCACAAAAAAGGGGCGCTGCCGCCATTTTGACCGCGTGGTCATAACGCGGCTGCCATTTTAAGAGGCCAACAAGGCGGACGCCATTTTGTTGGGATCTCGTGTTCTTATTACGACCTCTGGTCTTGTTTTTTCACTTATTGTCTTAGCCTGCGGAGGCAGGTCTGTACCGGGGGAAAGAAAAAATTTCAGTTTCAGCAAATGTGAAGGATCCCATTTTACAGAGGGATTGTTTCATTGTATGTGTGTTATCGTATTAATTACTTATTGAGGAACAGGCTAAAATTCTTTACACCTGTGTAAGTGGAGCGTAGGGGTAACCCTTTTGACCACCTGTTTTCAATTAGTTGTGGCCTTTTGCCACAGGGCCTAAACAGGCAGTTCTGGGAAACCGTCTGGCTGTCCTTGCCATTGCAATTGTTCAGAGCGAGGATCGGTTTTCCATCTCTGACTATTTGATCTGTGTGCTTGGGTTCCCCCCACTTCTAGATATCCCTTACCCAGATTATCTAGACTGCAATGGCAGACAGTTCCTCGCCCCAGGCACCACAAGGCTCCGGTGTCCCCCCGCACAAACAAAACGCAGGTCAACTGATTTGGAAGCGGGGGGGGGGGTGAAGAAAAAAGGCAAAACAAAACACCTATCCACCAAGGAGACTTCCAAAGCAGCCGAGCGAGAGGCCTCGAGGAGACATCAGGCGCTGGATTGGGAATTCTCCAAAGCCCAAAGGCTCATGTCCAGTGGGGCTGAAGCGGTTCCCCCCGTCTCATTGGACACTTCCCCATTTGAGCCACCTTTTGCACCTTCACAGGATGCCCCTCGGGCATGGTCTCCTCAGGGGGAAACCGAGCAGGTAGGTCCTCCTCGCTCCTCTTCTTCCTCTATACAACAGGGTCCTGAGCTCACACATGTCCCAACAGAGGTTGGGGCTAGCTCTAAGGAACAAGGAGATATGTGGTCTCAAAGCCAATTCCAAGCTTTCATGCATCATGCCTTTGTGCAATTCATGTCGTCTTCCAGGAGTCAACAGGGACCCTCTCAACCTTTACCTCCTCCTCCTAGCCCTCCTTCCCAGGCAGGACGCAACACAGTGCCTGGTTCTGGCATCTCGGAGACTCCCTCTCAACTGGGGGAGGAAGGGTCAGTAGATTTGGGGATAGCCGACACGCCCATGTCAGAGGATGAGGAGGCAGCATCTGAACAGGTGTCAACCTCGGGTCTCTTTGACCCCTCTCTTTTCAGATTTCTTCTCTTAAAGGCCTGTACCACGGCCAATCTGACCTTGGCGCAGGAGGAGAAACCTTCTACCTCCACCAGTCAGGAGTCTAACCCCTTATTTGCTGAAAAGGTCGTAGAGGAGAAACAGATTCCATGTCCGCTAGTTTTTCGTACTACGGTAGAGAAGCAGTGGTCATCCCTGGCCACCACACCTTCTCCAAGCAGTATGGAAAAGAAACTCTATAATGTCTTTTGCCTCCCTCTTAGAGGTGCCTGCCGTTGACACTCCCCTAACCTCCTTGTTCTCCACATCTGCAATTCCAGGGAATATGGCCGAGGCCCTGAAGGCAGAGGACAAGACGTTCGAGTTCTCCCTCAGAAGAGCTCATCAGTCATCGGCATGGGCGATAAAGGCGGCAACTTCGTCCTCCTTCGCGAGGGCATCAATCATGTGGCTCCGTGACCTCCAGGTGCTTGTTCCCCCTGACCAGGTTAGGGCACACCAGACACTAGTGAAGCTAGTGGCAGCTTCTGAGTACATGGCAGATGCTTCCCTTCATAGGGCCAGGTGTTCTGCCAGATCCATTGCTGCCACAGTGGCCTCTCATTGGCTACTGTGGCTGAAGCAGTGGCGAACTGACTTAAAGTCAAAATGGCGCCTATCGACGGCCAAGTACAGCGGGACACACTTATTTGGGCCAGTACTTGAACCTCACGTGATTGAGGGCAAGGACAAGCGTAAAGTCCTGGCACACCCCTCCAAACGGTCGGACAGGCGGCCACAGCAGGAGTACCGCAGACAGACATTCCGTCCCAGTGGTTCTTGGGAGTGGAGGTAGCCCTTTCGGACAGGGCAGTCCTGGGATTGGCCCAGAGGCTCGCGATCCTTTCCCCAGAGGCAGGATCGTCAACAGGACGGCCAGAACATTGGAGCCAGGGGCCAGTTCCAGACCAAACGTCCCTTCAGGGGCTTGGGCAACCGTCCCTACCGGCGGTCCAAGTGACGCCAAGGGGGACTACCCAATTGGGGGGCGACTGGCACAGTTTTACGACGTCTGGGAGGCCACCACCACCGACTCTTGGGTCAGAGAGACCATAAGACAGGGTCTCGCTCTAGAGTTTCAATCGTCTCCCCCGGACTGATTCTTACAGTGTCCAGTATCGCGAAACACGACCAAAGCACAGTTAGTCACCACAGCCATCGCACATCTTCTAGAAATCAGGGCCATAGAGCTTGTACCACAGGATCAGATAGGAGAGGGGTTTTACTCCATCCTGTTCGTAGTTCCCAAGACCTCCGGAGGATGGAGGGCGATACTGGACTTAAAGGGTCTGAATCGTTTCTTAATCTACAGAAGGTTCAAGATGCAGACCCTAAAGTCCATCTTGGCCAGCATCAGGAAAGGGGACTTCTTTCATCCATAGATCTGACAGAGGCATACTTACACATCCCAATACTTCCAGATCATCGCAGGTTCCTGTGGTTCTGCTACGCATGCCGGCATTACCAATACAGGGCCCTTCCTTTTGGTCTCTCTTCAGCCCCAAGGGTTTTTACAAAAATTTTGGCTGTATTAGCGGCCCATCTCAGGATGATGCCAGTGAGCGTACAGTGTTACCTGGATGACATCTTAGTACAGTCCCGGTCCTTCCAGTCAGCTCAGTCAGACCTGCAGGTCACGATACAGACACTTCAGGATCACGGGTTCTCCGTGAACTTCAAAAAAAGTCACACGACCCCCACAAAGCGGCTCCTCCATCTAGGAGCTCTAATAGACTCAGACCTTTGCAAGGTCTATCTTTCTCAGGAGCGTCAGGACAGCATCCGAGAGCTTGTCCACCAGGTTCGGAAGGAGAAGGCAGTACCCCTGGTCCAGCTGTCCCAACTCCTGGGACAGATGGTTTCTTGCATGGGGATCGTTCCGTGGGCCAGGCTTCACTCCAGGAACCTTCAGTGGTTCCTTCTTCCCTTCCAGAAATGGAATCTCAGTGCCTCCACCAGGAGGGTCAGGGTTCCCCATCACATGCTCTCATCCCTCCTATGGTGGGCTTCATCCGCCATGACCAAGGGGACCATTTTCAAGGAGCCCCCCAGGCTCACCTTGACCACAGACGCCAGCCTCTTCAGCTGGGGTGCCCACTTTCAGACCCATCTGGCTCAGGGACAGTGGTCCCGGTCGGATCTGGGTCACAACATAAATTGGCTCGAGCTCAGGGCCATTTACCTAGCTCTGCACCGGTTTTCCTCCCTACTATCGGGAAAGCACGTCCTGGTCCTAACAGACAACATTGCAGCCAAGGCTCATGTCAAGAAGCAGGGTGGGACCCGGTCCTGGTCACTCATGCAGGAAGCCCTGAACATAGGGCTTTGGGCAGAGTCCACTCTGAGTTCCATCAGGGCGGAACACATATTGGGAGAGGCAAATCGACAGGCAGACTCCCTGAGCAGGGTCACAGTGGACAACTCGGGGTGGCCTCTGGATCCGGCACTGTTCTGGGACATCTCGAACAGGTTCGGCCATCCACACATGGATCTCTTTGCCTCCCCGATGAACGCCCAGCTTCCCAGGTTCTTCACCAGGTTCCTGACACGGGGGGCGGAAGGAATGGATGCCCTTCGGTGCAGGTGGCCGGGGGGGCTGCTTTACGCTTTCCATCCTCTTCCATTGCTACAGGCAACCATCCGCAAACTGATTCAGGAACAGGCAGAGATAATCTTAATTGCTCCTTACTGGCCACGGCGTCCGTGGTTTGCCGACCTTGTGGATCTGTCGCTCTCGCCCCCATGGAGGATTCCCCCGGACCGTGTAGCTCTCAGCCAGGGGAAGCTTCAACATCCAGATCCACAGTGGCTCCAGTTAGCCGTTTGGCACTTGAGCGGGAAAGTTTGACTAGACAATCCTATTCCTCAGGGGTGATCTCAATGATTCAAGCCTCTAGGCGCCCCTCAACTAATAAGATTTATGACGCCACTTGGAAGAATTTCTGCACGTGGTGCTGTAGTAAACAGCTCTTACCGCTTTCAGTAACCATACCTAACATACTGGAGTATTTACTGGATGGACTAAATAAGGGTTTGTCTTCAAGTACCATCTGCAGACAAGTAGCGGCCTTGTCTACGGTCCTCACTTGTGACAACTTAGCTCCTTTGTCACATCACCCGGCAGTTAGTGCCTTTCTTAAGGGCGCTGTTAACGCTAAGCCACCTGCGGTGCATCGTTACCCATCTTGGGACTTGACCAGGGTGTTGCAGGCCTTAACCTCTCCTCCGTTTCAACCTCTTGATTCTTGTTCGCTTCATTTTCTTTCTTTGAAAGTAGCTTTCCTAGTAGCTATTACGTCGGCCAGGAGGATTTCAGAATTGGCTGCGCTATCGGTCAGGAGTGACCTATGTATCTTTTTTGAGGATAGGGTGGTCCTCAGATTGGACCCTTCCTTTATTCCGAAAGTTAACATGGGTTTTCATAGATCCCAGGACTTGGTCCTTCCTAACTTTTGCCCAAATCCCTCACATCGTCTGGAAAGACAGTGGTATAAGCTGGACGTGCGCAGGGCCCTGCACCACTATATCAAGCGAACCTCGGCTTTTCGCAAATCGGAGGCCTTGTTCGTGTCCTTTTAGCCCTCCGCCATGGGCCGGAAAGTTTCTTCTACCATTGGCAGGTGGATTAGGGCTTGCATTGCTCGGGCTTACCTTTCTCAGTCTCTTCCGGTTCCTTCACACATCACAGCCAACTCGACACGTAGTGCAGCTGCATCAGCTGCCTGGTCCACCCAGGCTTCAGTTGAGGAGATTTGTAGGGCAGGGACGTGGTCCTCTCCCTCTTCCTTTGTCAAACACTATAAAATTGATCAGTTTGCAGTGGCGGACGCTGCGTTTGGTAGGCGAGTCCTACAGCAAGTGGTTACTTCTCAGGGGACACTGGCCTAGACTTCCCCTCCCTGTAGGGACATGAGGGCTTTGGTATGTCCCACTGGTGGATTCTACATCCATCATGCTGGAGAAGGGGCGTTGTCTTACCTGAACGCCTTTTCTCAGCATGATGGTGTAGAATCCACACCCTCCCTGTTTAGACAGTCTAGGCATGTGTATTATTTTTTTTGTTGGAGCCATTGCACCAGACTTCGTCAGCGATACTTCGCCTCGTCAAAAACTGGGGAGACACACCCAGAGGGAGGCGTGGCTAAAGCTCTGACTTAGTCTCATCTGAGCAGGAAGGCTGAAATTACCACTGGTGGATTCTACACCATCATGCTGAGAAAAGGCGTTCAGGTAAGACAACGCCCCTTCAGTGCAGCAGAAATTTTATTGTAGCCTTCCCCAGATCTGTGCCTTGCAATAATCCTGTCTCTGAGCTCTGCAGGCAGTTCCTTTGACCTTATGGCTTTTGCTCTGCTACAGTAATAATAATAATAATAATAATAATAATAATAATAATAAGTTGGAAGGGACCTTGGAGGTCATCTAGTCCAGTATGCATTGTCAGCTGTGAGGCCTTCTATAGAGAGGTGTGTGCCTTTCCAAATCATGTCCAATCAATTTAATTTACCACAGGTGGACTCCAATGAAAGTGTAGAAACATGTCAGCAACTATCAAGAGAAATGGGAGGCATCTGAGCTAAATTTCACATGTTGTTGCAAAGGGTCTGAATACTTATGCCAATGTGATATTTCAGTTTTTTTCTTTTTAATAAATTTACAGACATTTCTAAAATTCTGTTTTCACTTTGTCATGGGGTACTGAGTGTAGATTAATGAGAAAAAAATGAATTTCAACAACTGTAGAATCAGGCTGCAGCATAGCAAAATTGACACAAGTGAAGGGGGTCTGAATACTTTCTGAATGCATTGTATTTGGTTGTATATACAATAATTGATTATTGTATATTAATAATTGACTCATGAATTCTTAAAACCTTAAAAAAAGCAATTCTTCATTCTTGTTCATGTATTAATAGAATAGAATAGAATAGAATAGAATAGAATAGAATAGAATAGAATAGAATAGAATAGAATAGAATAGAATAGAATAGAATAGAATAGAATAGAATAGAACCTTGGAGGTCTTCTAGTCCAGCCCCCCTCCCCCCGCTCAAGCAGGAGAACCTATACCATCTCAGACAAGTGACTGTCTAGCCTCTTCTTAAAAATCTCCAGTGATGGAGCGCCCACGATTTCTGGAGGCAAGCTGTTCCATTGATCAATTGCCCTCACTGTCAGGAAGTTTCTCCTTAATTCCAGGTTGCTTCTCTCTTTGATCAGTTTCCAACCATTGTTTCTTGTCCTGCCCTCTGGTGCTTTGGTAAATAACGTGACCCCCTCTTCTTTGTGGCAGCCCCTCAAATACTGGAATACTGCTATCATGTCTCCCCTATTTCTTCTTTTCTTTAGACTAGCCAAACCCAAGTCCTGTAGCCGTTCTTCGTATGTTTTAGTCTCCAGGCCTTTGATCATCTTAGTTGCTTGTCTCTGAATTTTTTCCAATCTCTCAACATCTTTTTTGTGATATAGTGACCAAAATTGGCTGCAGTATTACAGTCTTACTAGGGTTTTATAAAGCGGTACTAATACCTCGCGTGATCTTGATTCTATGCCTCTGTTTATACAACCCAGGATTGTATTGGCTTTTTTGGCTGCTGCTGCACATTGCTGGCTCATGCTTAAGTAATCATCCACTAGGACTCCAAGGTCCCTCTCACAGTTACTGTTTTTAAGCCAGGTCTTGCCCAATCTGTACTTGTACCTTTGATTTTTCATGCCTAAATGTAACACTATGCTTTTCTCCACATTGAAACTCATTTTTTTGGATAGGGCCCATTGTTGAAGTTTGTCAAGAACTTTTTGGATCCTGACTTTGTCTTCTGGGGTGTTGGCTACTCCTGCCAGTTTGGTGTCTTCTGCAAATTTGATGAGTTCCCCTTCAATTCTCTCATCTAACTCATTGATGAAGATATTGAAGAGTACTGGGCCTAAGACAGAGCCTTGTGGTACCCCACTGCTTACTTCTCTCCATGTGGATGTAGTGCCGTTGAGGACTACTCATTGAGTGTGGTTTGCCAGCCAACTACAGATCCATCACGTGGTGATGTTGTCTATTCCAGCTTTTTCTAGCTTACCAAGGAGTAGGTCAGTGGTTCTCAACCTTTTTTAGGTTGAGACCCCACTTTGCGCCGCCCATGCGCGCTGCGACCCCGACGTGGGAGTGTGTGCGCGCGCTTGCGCGCGCGCGCCCCCCGAAAAAAAATGGCGGCCCGCAACACGCCGATCTGCGCGTGCGCGTGCGACGGCCAGTCTGCGCGTGCGCGTGCGACGGCCGATCTGCGCATGCCTGTGCGACAGGCCCGAACCACGCATGCACGCGAAACGCCGCACTGCGCATGCGCAGAACCGGCGGGCCCACCGGCTCCAGACCAGGCCGGCCTCGCCTCCGGCAGGCACACAGAAGAGCGGTCCGGAGCAGGCGGGCGCAAAGCTGCCTCCTTCCCGCTCCGCTCCGCCACGTCCCAGGCCCGGCCTCCAACTCGCCCTCCGGCAGCCGGCCAAGCGGTCGGGGCAGCCGGACCTCGAGGCGGGCCTGCACTTCACCGAGACCAGCTCGGCTATGGCGAGAGGCGCCCAGCGGCCGCCTCCAGCCCCCAAGTCCGCGCTACGGACTGGTTTCCAGGTCGCAGCGCTTCCCCTGCCAGGCTCATCCGGGACTCCCACGCCTTCCGTAGGGCCGGCAGCGGCCGCAGGTAGGTAGGCGGGCGGCAGGACTGGGGAGCCCGCCCGGGCCAGCTCGCTCTCAGCGCCAGTCCCGCTCGGGTCGGGCTGGCTAGCCGGGCGGGGGGCGTCTGGCCAGGCTCCCCAGCTCCTTCCCCGGCTCGGCCTCCCCCCACGCCCGGCTCCCTCCCCGGCTCGGCCTCCCCCCACGCCCGGCTCCCTCCCCGGCTCGGCCTCCCCCCACGCCCGGCTCCTTCCCCGGCTCGGCCTCCCCCCACGCCCGGCTCCTTCCCCGGCTCGGCCTCCCCCCACGCCCGGCTCCCTCCCCGGCTCGGCCTCTCCCCACGCCCGGCTCCCTCCCCGGCTCGGCCTCTCCCCACGCCCGGCTCCCTCCCCGGCTCGGCCTCTCCCCACGCCCGGCTCCCTCCCCGGCTCGGCCTCTCCCCACGCCCGGCTCCCTCCCCGGCTCGGCCTCTCCCCACGCCCGGCTCCCTCCCTGGCTCGGCCTCCCCCCCACGCCCGGCAGGGACTCACCAGTTCATCTTGCCGATCCGCTGGCTGGGCGCCTTACCGCCTGCTTCGGCCCCGCCGCCGACGACCGAGGGAGGGAGCTGGCCCGGGCGGGCTCCCCAGTCCTGCCGCCCGCCTACCTACCTGCGGCCGCTGCCGGCCCTGCAGAAGGCGCGGGAGTCCCGGACGAGCCTGGCAGACGAAGTGCAGGCCCGCCTCGAGGTCCGGCTGCCCCGACCGCTTGGCTGGCTGCCGGAGGGCGAGTTGGAGGCCGGGCCTGGGACGTGGCGGAGCGGAGCGGGAAGGAGGCAGCTTTGCGCCCGCCTGCTCCAGACCGCTCCTCCGTGTGCCTGCCGGAGTTTTCCGCTGCGCATGCGTGTGCGGATCGGGTCGTCGTGCGCGCCGCACATGCGTGGTTCGGCCCGTCGCGTGCACGCGCCGGGCCGAACTGCGCATGCACCGGCCAAAAAAAAAATTAAAAAAATTTAAAAAATTAAAAAAAATTAAAAAAAAATAAAAACAAAATGGCGGCCCGCAGTGTCCGGCGACCCCCGCGAAATGGGGTCGCGACCCCAAATGGGGTCGCGACCCCAAGGTTGAGAACCGCTGGAGTAGGTTGTGGTCTACTTTATCACGTGCCTTACTACGTCCACAGTATTTCGCTGGTCTATTAGTTTAGTCACTTTGTCGAAGAATGAAATAAGGTTGGTTTGGCACGAGCTGTTTATAACAAACCGTGCTGGCTTCTAGTTGTAACTTTGTTTGCTTCTAGTTGTTCGTAGATCTGTTTTTTGATTATCTTTTCTAGGATCTTCCCAGGTATTGATGTTAAACTGATTGGTCTGTATCTTCCTGCATCCGTTTTTTCCCCTTTCTTCAAGATGGTAACCACATCAGCCCTTTTCCAATCCTCAGGTACTTCCCTGGTGCTCCAGGGTTTTTGAAAGATGTGGTGCAATGGTTCTGAGATAACATCTGCCAGCTCCTTCAGATCTCTGGGATGTAATTTGTCAGGCCACAGTGATTTATATTCGTCAAGGTCGGATAGGTGTCCTCTTACCATTTTCTTGCTTGTTTTAATTTTTGTTTCTTATTTGTCTTTTGCAGTGGTTTTTTTGGTATGTTGGGCTATGGTTTCTTTCTCCAGCATGAGTGGATGTAGAATCCACAAATGGGTTATCATAGCCTATCTGCCCAGCTTAGACTAGGTCCGAACTTTAGCTCCGCCTCCTGCAGGAAGTGCCTTCTGCTTCCAGTTTTGACCTAGTCTACAGCCCGGCAACATCAAGTTTCGATGGCTCCTTGGATTTAGACTAATTTGAATTTGTTTGGTTTCTGATTGGAATTCGTTCCTACTTAGCTTTAATTCGGATTGATTACCTTAAAACTTGCTTCTAAATTTAAAGTTTGTTCAAACTGATTTAGTGAGGATTCTCGGCTGCATCAGGGTAGGCCTGGTCTTCCAGGCCTCGAGGGCTCTGGCCGCTGGAGCTTTAGGGGGTGATTTCCCTTGGCTCTCTGTCGCCGCCCGAGCCGAATTTGGCTTCGCTCCCTCTCCGGAGCGTGTTCAGGAGGTCTCTTCCCATCGCCTTCTTCGACGGACGAAGCGGCCCTCCGGATAGCGGCTTTGCCGCTACTTCTAACCGCAAGTTTGGGAGTGGGGAAGAGAGCGCCGGGTTACCCGTGAGGGTGGGGTGATCGGTACTGTGGTGGCCTTTAAAACTGCTGCGGCCGTTTTGGGAGCCACGTGTGCGTGTGGGTGAGGGCGCCAAAGTTGGGCGCGGCTGCCATTTTGTGGGCAGTCCGATCTCGCTCCTGGCGCGGTGGCCATCTTGGTGAGGGCGGCCCTGGCCTTCTTGAAAAGGCGAGGCCACCATTTTGGAGTGTGCGGCTCGGCCTAGTCAGCAGGCGAGGCCGCCAGTTCGGCAGTACGGTCTAGGCCTTCTCTCGAAAGGCGCGGTCACCATTTTGGCCCTAGGTGGGCCGAAGGCCTCGATGCTGGTAGGGCCTTCGGGCTGATTGAGTTTGATCTCTGGCCGCCACAGTGCCTGAGGTATTCAGGCCTTACTGGGGGGAGTGACAGAGGATACCCGGTTTGCAATCCGGATTGCCATTTTCCCTTATTTATAAGGTGCTATTTGTTGTTATTGCTATTAGAACTTTAGCTGGTATTAGTTACTGCTCTCAGGGGATTTGTTGCCAACTGTTCCATATAGTTGTGACCTTTAGTCACCCGGCCTTGCAGACGCACTTAAGCGAGCCGTCTGACTGTGACTGCCATTGCCCCTGTGCAGAAATAGGGCTTCTCCCTTCCCTGCCTGTTTGATCTGCGTCCTCGGAATCCCCCCCCCCCGTTTGTTTGGATACCTTACCGGATTTTCCAGACGGCATGGCAGACAGTGTTTCGTCCCAGGCATACCAAGGCTCAGGCACCCCCCCCACTTCGCAAAAACACAGATCTACTGATTTGGAAACGGGGGGAGGCAAGAAGAAGGCTAAAACAAAGCACCTGATTAAGGAGCCGTCGAAGGCAGCCGAGCGAGAGGCCACGAGGAGGCATCAGGTGCTGGAAAGAGAGTTTTCCAAGGCCCAGAGGCTCAGAGCCAGTGGGGCTGAAGTGGTTTCCCCCGCCCCATTGGACACTCCTATTCCCTTTGAGCCTCATTTGGAATCTGGGCAGTGACCTAGGCAATGGTCTCCTCAGGGGGAAACTGAACAGGTTGGTTCCCCTCATTCCATTCCATCCTCTCCTGAACACCTTGATTCTGCAGCCACCCAGACTGAGGCAGGGCCTAGTACCAGGGATCAGCATGGCCAGTGGTCTCACCAATTTCATTTGTTTATGCAGCAAGCGTTTGACCAATTCATGGCTTCCTCCAGGGGTTCTTCTCTCCCTCAAGGGTCCTTCTCTTCCTCTGCGCTCCCTCTCCTCAAGGGGCGGACAGCTACCCAAGCCTCTGGTGTTTCTGAGACTTCTTCACAGATAGCAGAGGAGGGATCTGAGGACCTGGTGATGACTGACATCCCGTTGTCTGAAGATTAGGACGCTGCTCCAGAACAGGCATCGACCTCAGGTTTATTCGATCCCTCTTCCTTTCGTTCCCTCCTCCTCAAGGCCTGTGCTACTCTGGACCTATCGGCAAAAGCTAAGGTGGTTAAGTCCCCCTCCTCTGAGGAGGAGGATGATTCCAATCCTCTCTTGCTCCCTCCAGTGTCGGAGGAGATGCAGATCCCTTGCCCCAAGGTGTTTCGCACCACGGTGCAGTCCCAGTGGGCATCACTAGTGACTGTTCCTTCTCCAAACAACATGGAGAAAAAACTGTTTAATGTTTCCTCTCCCTTCGCCTTCCTCTTGGAGGTGCCGTCGGTAGATGAGCCTCTAATCTCTCTTTTTTCTACGTCTGCCACCCCAGGGGACATGGCTGAGGCCATGAAAGCGGAGGACACGAAACTTGAGTTTTCGCTCCGCAGGGCTCACCAGTCCTCGGCCTGGTCTATCAGGGCTGCTACCTCAGCCTCCCTTTTTGCCCGGGCATCTATTATGTGGTTTCGGGAACTACAGGCGAGTGTTCCACCTGACCAGGTACGTACTCATCAAACGTTGACCAAGCTGCTGACGGCGGCAGAGTACATGGCGGATTCCTCCTTGTTCGCCACTCGATACTCAGCCAGATCGATTGGGGCAACGGTAGCCTCCCGGAGGCTCCTCTGGCTCAAAATGTGGAGGACAGACTTAAAGTCTAAGTGGTGACTGTCTACCTCCAAGTATTCTGGGTCCAAGTTGTTTGGGTCCATTTTGGATCCGTACGTTATTGAGGATAAGAATAAGAGAAAAATCCTTGCCCATCCTTCTAAAAAATCGGACAGGCGGTCTCAACAAGAGTTCCGCAGGCAGGGGTTCTGCCAAGGTGGCTCCGGGGAATGGAGGCAGCCCTTTCTTGGGGGGCAGTCCTGGGATTGGCCCAGAAGCTCGCGACCCTTCTCCTTCAGACAGGATCGCTCCCAGGACCGCCCTTCCTCAGGCAGGGGCCAGTTCTTGTCAAAACGTCCCTTTCAAGGTGCACGGGGCCGGCCCTACAGGCGTTCCAAGTGACGCCTGGGACAGTCCCATCGGGGGTCGTCTGGCTCTGTTCAGCGAAGTGTGGCAGGCAACCACGACCGACACTTGGGTACGAGAGACCATAACTTATGGCCTAGCTATAGAGTTTTATTCCCCCCCAAGTCATTTCATAAAATGCCCAGTCTCACGCAATCCATCGAAAGCGAGGTTACTAAACTTGGCCATAGATCATCTGGTAGAAATAAAGGCCATAGAACCGGTTCCTTCAGGACAGGAAAAACAGGGGTTTTACTCCATTCTGTTTGTCGTGCCCAAGGCATCGGGGGGTTGGAGAGCGATTCTTGACCTCAAAAGGCTAAATTTTGTAGATGTGATCTACAAAAATTCAAAATGCAGTCCCTCAAATCCATTCTGGCCAGCATCCGAAGAGGGGATCTGCTTTCATCCATAGACCTCACAGAGGCATACTTGCACATCCCGATCAGGCAGGAGCATCGGCGGTTCCTCCGGTTCTGCCACAAAAATCGACACTTTCAATACAGGGCCCTCCCGTTCGGCCTGTCCTCGGTCCATCGGGTATTCACGAAGGTGCTGGCGGTGTTGGGAGCGCACCTGCGCACGCTGCTGGTGCGCGTCCAATGTTATCTGGATGATATATTGATCCTATCCAGTTCCCTCCAGTCCGCCCAAGCGGATCTTCGGGTCATGCTACGCATTCTTCAGGATCACGGCTTTCCGTGAATTACAAGAAAAGTCACCTCGTTCCCACAACGCGTCTGTTACACTTAGGGGCGGTCATAGATTCAGAGGCATGTATGGTACATCTTTTCCAGGAGCGTCGGGCGAGCATGCGAAAGCTTGCACAACTCATTCAAAGGCAAAAATTGGTCACCCTAGTGCAGTTGTCCCAGCTCCTGGGAAAGATGGTCTCGTGCATGGGGATCGTCCCCTGGGCCAGGCTTCACTCCAGAAGCCTCCAATGGTTTCTCCTTCCCTTTCAAAGGTTAAATCAAAGCGCGTCGCTCCGAAAGGTCAGGGTCCCACACCAGGTCCTATCATCCCTCCGGTGGTGGACCTCATCCGCCATGTCCAAGGGGACACTTTTCAGGGAACCACCCAGACTCACGGTGACCACCGACGCCAGCCAGTTCGGTTGGGGGGCTCACTTCCAGGCTCAGTTAGCCCAGGGCAGGTGGTCCCCTCAGGATCTGGCCCACAATATCAATTGGCTCGAACTACGGGCCATCCACCTGGCTCTCCTTCACTTCTCCTCCCGTCTGGCAGGGTGTCACGTTCTGGTCCTAACGGACAACGTGGCCGCAAAAGCACACATGAACAAGCAGGGAGGGACCAGATCGGCGGCACTCATGCAAGAGGCCCGGGATCTGGGCCTGTGGGCAGAGTCACACCTAGGTTCTATCAGGGCAGAACATATATCAGGGGAAGCGAACCGCCAAGCGGATTCTCTCAGCAGAGCCACGATGGATCACGCAGAGTGGAGACTGGACCCGACTCTGTTCGAGGCAATCTCGGACAGGTTTGGCCGTCCTCTTCTAGATCTCTTTGCGACTCCGGCAAACACTCAACTTCCCCGGTTCCTTTCCAGGTTTACGACACGGGGAGCGGAAGGGACGGACGCCCTCAGATGCAGGTGGCCTCGGGGGTTGCTGTATGCCTTCCCTCCACTTCCGTTGCTGCAAGCAACTATCCGCAAGTTGATCCTGGAAAAGGCGGAGGTGATCTTAATTGCTCCGTACTGGCCGCGGCATCCGTGGTTTGCAGACCTTGTGGACCTGTCGCTCTCGCCAGTCTGGAGACTCCCTCCGCATCGGGTGTCTCTCAGTCAGGGGAACCTTCAGCATCCGGACCCTCAGTGGCTTCAACTAGCCGCTTGGCACTTGAGCGGGAGGGACTAATTAGACAGGCCTTTTCGGATGGCGTTATCTCGATTATCCAGGCTTCCCGTCACCCTTCCACTAACAGAATATATGATGCCACGTGGAAAATTTTTTCCATCTGGTGTGGTAGGCATGGGTTAGATCCTCTTTCCGTTACCATCCCCAACATTCTGGATTACCTCTTAGAGGGCATTAATAGGGGTCTGGCGCTTAACACCATTCGCAGGCAGGTGGCAGCCTTACAAACTGTCCTCTCCTGCGAGAACCGGGCCCCTTTATCACAACACCCTGCGGTATGCGCCTTTTTGAAAGGGGCTGTCGCGGTATGGCCTCCTGTGGTCCATCGTTTTCCGTCCTGGGACCTGCCCAAGGTTTTGCAGGCTTTGACTGCTTCACCCTTCGAACCCCTGCGGTCTTGTTCGCGCCGTTATCTGTCATTGAAGGTAGCCTTTCTCGTGGCCATTACTTCAGCAAGACGGATTTCGGAGCTGGCGGCTCTTTCAGTTCGCAAGGACCTGATCTCCTTTTCTGATGAGAAGGTTACCTTACGTTTAAATCCCTCCTTTGTACCAAAGGTTAATTCCTGGTTTCATAGGTCACAGGACCTCGTACTACCTAATTTCTGTCCGCGTCCTTCCCATCGTCTGGAGCGACGATGGCATACTCTGGATGTTCATAGGGCCCTGCTCCACTACGTCAAAAGGACTTTGGCCTTCCGTAAATCAGAGGCGTTGTTTGTCTCCTTTCAGCCATCGTCCATGGGTCAGAAGGTTTCTTCCTCGACCATTGGCAGGTGGATCAGGGCCTGCATAGCCAAGGCGTATGTTTCGTTGTCACTGCCGGTTCCATCTAATATCACGGCTCACTCCACGAGGAGCGCGGCTGCCTCAGCGGCCTGGCTTACTCAGGCCTCAGTGGAGGAGATTTGTAGGGCGGCGACATGGTCTTCTCCGTCTTCCTTTGTAAAGCATTACAAGATTGACCGGTTTGCTGCGGCGGATGCCTCGTTTGGCTGGAGAGTACTGCAGCAGGTTGTTTCTTCTAGAGAGACTCTAGCCTAGACTCCCACCTGTGGGGACAATGTAGGGCTTTGGTATGTCCCATCGGTGGATTCTACATCCACTCATGCTGGAGAAGGGGCGTTGTC
Organism: Bothrops alternatus; assembly: GCA_034064705.1. NCBI lineage: Eukaryota > Metazoa > Chordata > Lepidosauria > Squamata > Viperidae > Bothrops > Bothrops alternatus. The sequence goes on along the minus strand of JARGCV010000105.1, from coordinate 778,941 downwards.
TTACCTGAATGCCTTTTCTCAGCATGAGGATGTAGAATCCACGCCCACCTCTAATCAGTCTAGGCAGGTGTATTTGTTGGTGTGTTTTTTGTTTGGAGCCATGAGGTCGGACTTTCGTCTTGGAAGCTTCGCCTGGTCAAAACTGAAAGCAGAAGGCACTTCCTGCAGGAGGCGGAGCTAAAGTTCGGACCTAGTCTAAGCTGGACAGATAGGCTATGATAACCCATCGGTGGATTCTACATCCTCATGCTGAGAAAAGGTGTTCAGGTAAGACAACACCCCTTTTGTGTGAAGACTGATGCAAAGTATGAGTTAAGCAGCTCTGCTTTCTCCCTGTTGCCTGTTAGTTCCTTGCCATCTTCTCTCTTTAGTGGACCTACAGTTTCCTTGACTTTTTACTTGTTGTTAATATGTTGGAAGAAACTTTTTTTTTATTATCCATGATTTCTGTTGCAAGTCTTTGTTCGTTCTGAGCCTTTGCTTTCTCCAGCATGTAGGGAATGTAGAATCCACGAATGGGTTATTTTAGTCTTCTAGCCCAATCAGACCAAACAATCAAAGTTGCCACGCCCCTGCAGGGTCTGACCATGCCCCAGTTTCGTTTGGTCTCAGCCCTGAAGAGACGCGAGAATTTGGCTCCCAATTTAGATTGAGAAAGGTAGTTATTGCCATTCGTGGATTCTCTACCCTTTTTTCCCTTCTTTGGGGGGTATTGGTTCAGCTCTGGGCTCAGTGCTGCACCATTTTCCTCTTATTGAATCAATTCCCTTCTCTGTTAGGCTTTTCAGAGGCAGACAGCTGATCGTTGCGATCGCTGCCTCCGCATTGCAATCCACCCCCCACCCCCACAATCGTCGCTGTGAATACGAAGCTTCAAATAGCTAGTTTTCGTCTGAAAACTTTGATTTGGCTTTCCTGGGTTCATTTCCTACTCAAACAGCCGCGGGCGCCATTTTGAGCCTCTAGAAGACTCGATCTTCACATTGCTCAATTTCCTTTCTTATTACTGTTGATGGTTAGCTCCAAATTGCTTAAAAATCCACAAGGTGGACTCTTTAGCTAAAATCATCATCTGATTACTTGCAGAAGAGGATCTTTTTCCCCAGGCTTGTTCCCTCTCTGATCAGATCATCGCGGCTGCCATTTTGGGCTCCGCACGATCGCACACCATTAAATAGATTGTTTGACCTATTTACAGCCTTCTCAGTCGCAAAGCAATCTAATTTATTTGGTGATTTTTTTCTACGTGGGTGGGGCATCGGAGTTCTAATTCCACTCTTTTAGATCCTCCTTACCTTTCTGCTTCAGCTTCTTGGTAGACGCCATTTTAGATTACCTCGTGGCCATAGGGGAAATAGCTTGAGTCTCTCACTCCTTCTTACTTGTAGTATTGAGACCATACTGAGTTACTTACCTGTTTCATTCAAATATCCAGTGTCACACTTTGGACTGCTGCTTGCCTTGCCTGTGTTTTTTTTTCCGCTGTCTGCATCTAGTGGTCGGCAGTTACTGTCCTAGCCATCACTAAGTGAGACACAAGGGTCAAAAAAAATATTAAAAATTAAAATAAAATAAAATAGAATTAAAATAAACAATATATATATATATATATATATATATTCATATATAGACTTATCATTAATTGACATTTGACGTTTTATCGGCCCAGTTGTCTCACTATTACAGTGGGCCTGAAAAATTGAAGGGGAGGACAGCCCCTGACTGCAACGCGGCTTATATCGCATAGTGACTCCGTGCTTAACGGCGGGCCGGACCTCACAGACCCTTGTGAAGGCCTGTACCACTCAGGTGGGCCGTAGCCTTTTTCTCCTGCAGACCAGGGCCGATCCAGGGATCTCCTGGTGAAAACCTGATTTATTTCTCCTACAGACTAGGGCTGATCCAGGGATCTCCTGGTGAAAACCTGTTCTCTATTACTTGTTCTCATTAAGGCAGATAACACCGTTCCACAGGCTTCCACCTCCAGTGGAAATGCAAAGCGCAAGTCACTCAGTCAGGAGGCACCTGCTAAGGCCAAGGTTAAACGGACCTCTAAGACGGCTGATAAGCAAGAAGATAGCAGGCACAAGGCACTGGAACGACAATTTACAAAGGCCCAGCAACACGTGGCGGAGACACAACCTGTCTCCATTTCCCCTCGTGCATCCACATCAGGGGAACATCGTCCTTCCCCTTTGCCACGGATTTGGTCCCCCAAGCAAACCCTGGATCAGGGGTCTTTGCTTGGATACGATCGGGACCATCTGTCTATCCTTGATCAGGATCTGAGAATACAGATCCAAGATTCAATTCCAGTCACCGAACCTGGCCCATCCTCGATGTCATGTGGGTCTCAAGGGGGGTTTACTGCAGCTCCCCCTCCTCAAATTCCATCGGCATCTTTCACTCAGACGGCGACGGGCCTTTGGGCCCCTGAGCATCCTTCATTCACTGCCCAACTCCAGGCCATGATCTCACAAGCAGTGGCTCAGGCAATGGCGTCCTCAAGGAGGGTCACTCCGGTCCCTGGACCGTCGAAACCCCCTACGCCCACGGAAACTACGCATCCCAGGGAGTACGTGATCTCAGATCACGGTTCTCCACCTCATTCTCCAGCATGGTGGATGTAGAATCCACTGGATTGGGTTATTTCAGCCTTCCTGCTCAGAGAGACTAAGAAAGAACTTTGGCCACGCCTTCCCCTGGGTGTGTCTCCCAGTTTTTTCTTAGTCTCGAGCTCAGAGCAGACACCTTTTTTGCTGGCTCCCTTAGAACTTTAAATTGATCCTTTTAATTTGGCCTAATTTTTCCCTTTTTTCCCCCAAATCACTAAATTTATTAGGACTTATTAGGATAGGTCGGCTCTAGATATAGGGATTTTTCCCGGACCAGAGCCTTGAGCCCCGGCTCCAGCAGGGCTCGATCCTCCCTCCCCAGGGACCTAGCAGGCCCATCGGGCCGGCCTTACCGGCCCCGACGATCCGGCCAGGAGGCAGGAGGACCTGCGCACCTCTCCGGCAGGCGAGCGGCACAGCGGACGCCGGCAGGAACGAACTGGATCTAGACGGGGCTCTGTCATCGGGGGATCGCGGGCCGGCATCCCACCAGCAAACCGCAAGTGACCGGTCGGGGGGGAGGGCGGCGGGAGCGAGGCTTCGCTCCGTACCGGTCCCTACGCCCTGGACTTCGCCTCGGCGAAGGGGGGGAGGGCTCTCTCACCTTAGGAGAGGGTCTAGGGAAGGTGCGGCCGCCATTTTGCGGCCGCATGGTCGCCGTTCCCGCCGTTTGATACCCGCCGGTGGCGGCCATCTTGGCCCGGGGCCTACAAGGCCCATACCTCCTGTCTTGACCTGGGGTGCCAGGCCCGTACAGGGACAGCCTTCCGACGCGATTCCCAGCGTCCAGAGGCTTACCGGTGGGCACCCCACCCCTTCCGGACAGGGTGACGTCTCTGACCGACACGGCCAGGCCCTAGGCCTCCCTTCGGGACAGCAAGGCGCAGGGAGATCCTCGGACCTAAGGGGGCCCATCCTTTAACCCGATTGTCTGGCCGTGAGCAAATCGCTCCCCTTTCCCATCTGGTGGAGGAGGCAGTACCCCGTGGGCCCTGGTTCCCTAGGCCCCGGCAGGAGTGAAGGCTTTAACAGGCCGCCTGCTATTCCTAGCCGTGGCCTTTAGCCACTAGGCCTACCGGACAGGTTTACAGCCTGCCCGACTGTTCTGCCTTATTGTCTGTAGTCACTGTGAGGGGCGGCTGTGCTCTGACCTGACTACCGTTCTACGACCTCAATTCCAAAATTCTTTTCCCACTAGCCACCCTCTTGCAGGCTTGGTTAGTAACAATGGCAGACAGTTCTTCGCCGATGGCTTCCTTGGTCTCAGGTGCTCCCCCACGCAGTCAAAGCGCAGATCCACAGAATTGGATACAGGGGGTAAGAAAAAGGCTAAGACGAAGCACCTTACTTCCAAACAGACCTCTAGGTCAGCCGAGCGAGTGGCCTCGAGGAGGCACCAGGCACTGGAGAGGGAATTCTCCAAGGCGCAGCGGCTCCTATCCAGTGGGGCTGATCCGGTTCCCCCTGCCCCACTGGATAACAATACCTCGGAGCCACCCCAGGCACCTGTGCAGAATGCCACCTGGATTGCCACTCCTCTGGGGGAAACCGAACAGGCAGGTCCCTCTCACTCCTCCCCTCCTCCCCAGCAGGGTCCCCAAGTAGTTCTTGCTCCAGCAGTGGTTGGGGCTACCCTTGGGGGCCAGGGGCCCGCATGGTCCCAGGCCCAGTTCCAGGCCTTTATGCAGCACGCCTTCACACAATTCATGGCCTCACCGAGGATCACGCAGGTTCCCTCTCAGGTCCCACTCCCTCCCACTGGTCCTCCCTCCCTGCAGGACTGCACTTCAGCACCGGGATCAGTCATCTCGGAATCCTCATCCCAGGTGGGAGAAGGGGAGTCCGAGGACTCGGACATAGCGGATACCCCCATGTCAGACGACGAGGAGGCAGAACCCGATCAGGCCTCTGCCTCCTGCCTCTTTGACCATTCGACTTTCACACCTCTACTGTCAAAGGCGTGCGCCACCACCAGCTTAACTTCCGTTCAGGAGGAAAAACCCTCCACCTCAACAGATAAGGAATCCAACCCATTATTCAAGGTGAAGGTAGTAGAACACAAGCAGATTCCCTGCCCCTTTGTGTTCCGGGATGCGGTGGAGGCCCAGTGGGCCTCTCTGTCCAAGATTCCCAGGGAGAGCACCCTGGAAAAGAAATATAACGTGGCTCTGTCTTTTGCTTCCCTGCTAGACGTCCCTACGGTGGATTCCCCTCTAACTTCCCTCTTCTCAAATTCCGCCGCCTCAGGGGACATGGAGGAGTTCCTGACAGCGGAAGACAAAAAATTCGAGTTTGCACACAGAAGAGCGCACCAGGCTTCCGGTCAGGCCATCAAGGCAGCTACGTCAGCCTCCTCCTTCGCCAGGGCGTCCATCATGTGGCTCCTGGAGCTCCAGGCCTCGGTTCCCCCTGAGCAGGTCAGAGTGCACCAGACACTCGTCAAGCTGGTAGGGGCCTCACAGTATATGCCCTACGCCTCCCTCCACTCGGCCAAGTGCTCGGCCCAGTCAATAGGCGCCACGGTGGCGTCTCTCCACGGCCAGGTACGTAGGCAAGGACCTGTTTCGCTCTGCCCTTGACCCACATGTCGTCGAGGGTAGGGACAAACGCAAAGTCATTGCTCACCCCTCCAAAAAATCCAACAGGCGGCAGCAGTCGGACTCCCGCAGACAGACCCCACGTCCCTCGGGCTCTTGGGAGTGGCGGCAGCGCTTTCGGCCAGGGCAGTCCTGGGAGTGGCCCAGAGGTTCCCATTCCTTCCCCCAGAGGCAGGACCGGCAGCAGGACCACCAAAATTCACGACCCAGGGGTCAGAGGCAGGCAAAACACCCCTTCAAGGGGTCGGGGGGCCGCCCTTTCCGGCGAGCCAAGTGACTTCCTCAGAGAGGCCCCAATTGGGGGGCGCCTTGAGCGTTTTTATCAGGTCTGGGAGCAGACCACCATCGACTCCTGGGTCAGAGATACCGTCAGGCGGGGCCTGACACTCGAGTTCGAGGCGATCCCGCACAATCGCTTCCTCCAGTGCCCGGTCTCGCAAAACCCCTCAAAGGCACGGCTGGTATCCACCGCCATCAAACACCTCCTGGACATCAGGGCCATAGAGCCCGTACCGGGGGACCAGGTTGGGACAGGTTTTTACTCCATCCTGTTCGTGGTCCCCAAGGCATCAGGAGGGTGGAGGGCGATCCTGGACCTAAAGTGTCTGAACTGGTTCCTATTATACCGACGGTTCAAAATGCAGACCCTAAGGTCCATACTGGCCGGCATCAGAAAGGGGGATCTCCTCTCCTCCATAGACATCATAGAGGCCTACCTCCACATTCCAATCTCCCAGGACCACCGCAGGTTCCTGCGCTTCTGCTACGCGCGCCGGCATTGTCAGTACCGGGCCCTCCCATTCGGCTTCTCTTCGGCCCCAAGGGTCTTCATGAAGGTACTAGCGGTCTTGGCCGCCCATCTCCGGATGATGCCGGTGTGCGTGCAGTGCTACCTGGACGACATCCTCGTCCAGTCCAGGTCCCTTCAGTCAGCGCAAGCAGACCTGCTGACCACCATCCAGGTACTCCAGTCCCATGGGTTCTCAGTAAACTTCGGGAAAAGCCACACTTCCCCCTCAAAGCGACTCCTCCACCTGGGGGCCCTGATAGACTCAGAACGGTGCAGGGTCTACCTATCCCAGGAGCGACGGCTGAGCATCCGGAAACTGTTATCCCAGATCCGGGGCACGAGGAGGGTCCCTCTGGTGCAGTTGTCCCAGCTCCTGGGAAAGATGGTATCTTGCATGGGGATAGTCCCGTGGGTGAGACTCCACTCGAGGACCCTCCAGTAGTTTCTCCTTCCCTTTCAGAAACAAAACCTCAGCGCCTCTCCCCAGAAGATCCAGGTTCCACCCCACGTCCTCGCATCCCTCCAGTGGTGGGCTTCCACAGCCATGTCCAAAGGGACCGTATTCAAGGAACCCTCCAGGGTAGTCCTGACCACAGACGCCAGTCTGTTCGGCTGGGGTGCTCACCTCCAAACCCATTTGGCCCAGTGGCGTTGGTCCAGGGCGGACCTGGGACAAAACATAAACTGGCTAGAGCTAAGGGCCATCCATCTGGCCCTCCTCCACTTCTCTCCCCTAGTGTCAGGCAAGCATGTTCTAGTCCTGACGGACAACGTGGCGGCCAAGGCCCACGTCAACAAGCAGGGGGGCACACATTCCTGGCCCCTCCTCCAGGAGGCCAGGGAGCTGGGGCTGTGGGCAGAGACCCACCTGAGGTCGATAAGGGCGGAACACATTTCGGGGGAGGCAAACCGACAGGCAGACTCGCTGAGCAGGGTGACCGTGGACCACGCAGAGTGGCGACTGGACACCAGAGTATTCGAATTGATAGCGACCAGGTTCGGCAGGCCATGCCTGGATCTCTTTGCCTCCCCGGCCAACGCTCAGCTCCCCAGGTTCTTCACCAGGTTCCCGACCAAAGGGGCTGAGGGGACGGACGCACTGCGGTGCAGGTGGCCCGAGGGGCTGCTGTATGCCTTCCCTCCCCCCCCCCGATCCAGGCCACCATCCGCAAGCTGCTACTGGACCGAGCGGAAGTAATCTTGGTTGCGCCATATTGGCCGCGGCGCCCGTGGTTTGCAGACCTAGTGGATCTGTGCCTGTCTCCTCCGTGGAGGCTCCCGCCGAACCAAGTGGCCCTCTCTCAGGGGGAGCTCCGCCACCCAGACCCTCAGTGGCTACAATTAGCCGCCTGGCACTTGAGCGGGAGTGCCTAACTAGGCAAGCCTACTCCCCAGAGGCGATCTCTATGATTCAAGCCTCTAGACGCCCCTCAACAAACAGGATCTACGATGCTACCTGGCAAAATTTCTGCCAGTGGTGCTCCCCACGGGGGTTGGATCCCCTCTCAGTAATTGTCCCAAACATCTTAGACTATCTGCTAGACGGCATCTCCAAGGGGTTGTCCACCAACACCATCCGCAGACAGGTTGCGGCCTTATCCACAGTCGTCACCTGCGACAACTGGGGTCCCCTTTCTCACCACCCAGCGATGTCTGCCTTCCTCAAGTGGGCGGCAAACTCCGGTCCACCCACGGTGCATAGATACCCGTCCTGGGACCTGCCTACAGTCTTACAGGCCCTAACGGCGGCTCCCTTCGAGCCCCTGCAATCATGCTCTCTACGCTTGCTCTCCTTGAAGGTGGCCTTCTTAATAGCCATTACCTCAGCCAGAAGGATTTCGGAGCTGGCCGCTCTGTCAGTTCGGGAGGACCTGTCTATCTTCCACCAAGACAGAGTGGTCCTTAGGCTAGACCCCTCATTCATCCCCAAGGTTAACACCGGTTTTCACAGATCATTGGATCTCGTACTACCCAGCTTCTGCCCTACTCCGATCCATAGACTAGAACGCCAGTGGCACAAACTGGACGTGCGCAGGGCCCTGCGCATTTATATAAAGCGCACCGGGTCCTTCCGCAAGTCGGAGGCCTTGTTTGTTTCCTTCCAGCCATCAGTCATGGGCCGCAAGGTATCTTCCGCCACCATTGGCAGGTGGATCAGGGCTTGCATTGTTAGGGCGTACGTCTCGCAGTCGCTTCCCATCCCATCACGTATCATGGCTCACTCCACACGTAGCGCAGCAACCTCCGCGGCCTGGTCTACCCAGGCCTCTGTAGAGGAGATTTGTAGGGCAGTGTCCTGGTCGTCCCCGTCCTCATTCATTACCCATTACAAGATTGATAGGTTTGCTGCGGCGGACGCCGCGTTTGGCAGACGGGTCCTACAACAGGTGGTTGCCTCCAGGGAGACGCCAGCCTAGACCTTCCCACCCTAAGGGACATGGGGGGTTTTGGTATGTCCCAATCCAGTGGATTCTACATCCACCATGCTGGAGAAGGGGCGTTGTCTTACGTGAACGCCTTTTCTCAGCATGGTGGTGTAGAATCCACACCCTCCCTTGAATAGGTGTCTAGGCTCGCGTGGAGGGCACCCCTCTTCTGTTACTCTCTTACCTTGCTGAGAAAAGGCGTTCAGGTAACACAACGCCCCATCTGAAGGGAGCGAGATATCGGAGTATTCTGTGCAAATTCCCAAAGAAGCCATGTGGTCATATGAGGAAGACACTCAGGCGGAGCCCACTCCTATGGTAGGGGTGTTTAATCCAAATTCCTTTCATTCACTCTTGCGCAAGGCTTATGTCACTGGAAAGATTGAGCCAGTGAAACCACAAATGGCCAATCAGGACTTTGGTCAGAGTTCTGACCCACTGTTTCTGGAACCGGTCACAAAGAACCTACAGATACCTTGTCCCCCCATGTTTTTAAAATCAATTCAAGATCAATGGGGGTCTCTGGGAACCTTCTCTACTCTTGGGGAATAGATCATAAACTCTTGGATGATGTTCTTGAAGTTCCAGGAGTAGATGAGGCTCTCGCTCCCATACAGTCAGACACCAAAATTCCAGGAGATATATCAGAAGCCCTTAAGGCCGAGGACAAGAAATCTGAGATTTCCTTCCGCAGGACTCATCAGGCATCGGCATGGGCTATTAGAGCCTCAACTTCTAACTCCTTCTTCGCCAGAGTCTCACTGATCTGGCTCCGGGAATTACAGGCTAGGATATCCCCGGATGAGGTAAGGGTACACCAGGATGTCACCAAGTTGAGGGCCGCACTGGAATACATGGCCGATGTGTCTCTGCAATCGGCCAAATATTCGGCTCGAGCCATAGCTTCTAACGTGGCTGCACGTAGGATGTTCTGGCTCAAAAATTGGAAGGCCGACACCAGGCACAAGTGGAGAGTGGCTGCGGCACCATATCAAAAGGGTCACCTTTTTGGGGAGGCTCTTACTCCTTACCTGACGGAAAATAAGGAAAAGGTCAAGGTGCTATCTCACATTGTCAAAAAGACGGGCAGACGCTTTTCGCCATACAATCGGCGTCCGTCCTTTAAGTCTGGTTCAGACCGAACTTCCTGGAGCAGGTACCAGCCTTTTCAAGCGGGGCCGGACCATTCCTCGGACCGGTCCGGCTATAGAGACAAGCCAAAGCCACAATTCCAGGTTAAGCAGCCCTTTTGTGGCAGGGGAGGTCGTCCTTTCCAGAAGTCAAAGTGACTCGAGCTGGATCCCACCCATCGGCGGAAGACTAGTACTGTACTTCCACAAATGGGAAAGCACCACCACGGACACCTGGGTTCTCACTGCCATCAGAGATGGTCTGTCTCTGGAATTTCTAACCCTCCCCCCGGTGCTTCATCACCTGCCCCCTATCACGAAACCCCGTGAAACAAGGCCTCATGGAGGAGGCCATTCATCATCTGTTAAGCATAGAGGCAATAGAGCGGGTACCCCCAAATCAATGGGGACTAGGCTTTTACTCCATCCTGTTCGTGGTTCCAAAAGCCTCGGGAGGATGGAGGGCGATCCTAGATCTCAAAGCCCTAAATTCGTTCCTAGTGTACCACAAATTCAAGATGCAGACTCTTCATTCCATTCTAGGCAGCATTCGGCCGGTGGATTTTCTCACATCCATAGATCTGACAGAAGCTTACCTGCACATTCCCATTCATCCAAGCCACAGACGGTTTCTCAGATTCAGGTATTCCAACCATCATTATCAGTACAAGGCCTATCATCAGCTCCAAGGGTTTTCACCAAAATCCTGGCAGTTCTCGCCGCCCACCTCAGGTTGGTACCTGTCCGCATTCAGTGCTACTTGGACGATATCCTAATCCAGTCGTCCTCGGCACTGAACACCCGATCAGATGTGTCACTGATGATAAGGACGCTCCAGGATCATGGATTTATGGTCAACTTTCAAAAGAGCCATTTGATCCCAACAAACCATTTGCTCCACTTGGGCGCAATAATAGATACCAACCAGTGCAAAGTTTTCCTGTCTCAGGAGCATCAGGTCAGTATACACACGATCACCAAGGTACACAAGGAAAAATGTGTGACCCTACTTCTGCTTTCACAGCTGTTAGGGAAACTGATCTCATGTATTGCCATAGTGCCTTGGGCCAGGCTTCACACGAGACAACTACAGTGGTTTCTACTCCCCTACCAGAAACGAGGGGTAGCATGCTTTCCACAGAGGATGCGAGTTCCAGCACAGACACTTACGTCCCTCATCTGGTGGCTGTCCCCGGCATTGTCCAAGGGGTCCCTGTTCCGACAACCGACTCTAGTAACCTTGACCACGGATGCCAGTCTGTTTGGATGGGGGGCACATTTACATCTTCAATTCACCCAGGGGCGGTGGTCTCCAAGGGATCTCAAGAAAAGCATAAATTGGTTAGAACTCAGAGGCATACACCTGGCACTTTGCCATTTCCGCAGGAAGGTGGCAGGCCATCACGTGCTGGTTCTGATGGATAACGTGGCAGCAAAGGCCCATGTCAACAGACAGGGTGGCACTCGATCTCGGACCTTAATGTCCGAAGCCCAGCATCTGGGGTCATGGGCAGAACAGAATCTGTTGTCCCTAAAGACGGAACACATTTCAGGGGTGGAGAACCGTCAGGCGGATTTTCTGAGTTGATCTACGATAGATCATTCAGAGTGGCGTCTGCATCCCCGTCTCTTCCGGGAGATTACTCACCGTTTCAGTCGACCCAATGTCGACCTGTTTGCATCTCTGGCGAACACTCAGCTCCCTCGGTTTCTCTCTCAGTACCCATCTCAGGGTTCAGAGGGAGCAGACGCCCTCCGCAGTCCTTGGCCGGTGGGCCTTCTATATGCATTTCCACCTCTTCCCTTGATCCTGGCCGTCATCAGGAAGCTGTTACAGGAACAAGCAGAGCTAATCTTTGTGGGCCCGTATTGGCCGAGGCGTCCATGGTTCACGGATCTCGTGAACCTCGCCGTAGCTCCCCCATGTCAGATTCCTCCAGAGAGGATAATTCTAACGCAAGGGGCTATACGGCACCCGGATCCACAGTGGCTGCAACTAGCTGTCTGACATCTGAACACCAGTTCCTGATGCGCGGATCTTACTCTTCAATAGTGATATCTATGATCCAAGCTTCTAGACAGCCGGCGACGAACCAGATTTATGATGCCACTTGGAAGAACTTCTGTGACTGGTGTACCCGTAAGGGTTTGTCTATATCTTCCGTCAATATTCCAGTAATTCTTGAATACCTCATGGATGAAGTGGATAAGGGTTTAGCGCCCAACACCTTGTGTAGGCAGGTGGCCACTCTTTCTACGGTGTTCACCTGTGCCAACTCCACTCCATTGTCCCATCATCCCAGAGTTTGGTCCTTTATGAAAGGAGTCTCCAACACCAGACCTACGGTAGTACACAGGTATCCCTCTTGGGAACTACCTCGAGTTCTACAGGCACTCACAAGATCTCCCTTTGAACCTATCAGGTCTTGTCCTCTTTGTTTTTTGTTACGGTGGCATTCCTAGTGGCTGTTACGTCGGCGAGGTGCGTATCAGAGCTGGCTGCTCTTTCAGTCAGGGAAGACCTATGTACCTTCCACCAGGATAGAGTGGTGCTTAGGTTAGATCCCTCATTCATTCCCAAGGTGAATACACTTTTTCACCGGACTCAGGAAATTGTACTACCAAACTTTTGTCCCAATCCTTCTCACACACTAGAGAAGCAGTGGCATTCCCTAGACCAGCGGTTCTCAACCTATGGGTCGCGACCCCATTTGGGGTCGAACGACCATTTCACGGGGGTCGCCAAACGCCTCCGTCCACCATTTTTTTTATTTTTTTCAATTTTTTTTCATTTTTTTCAAATTTTTTTTCAATTTTTTCGGCACGCGACGGGCCGAACCACGCATGTGCGGCGCGCACGACGACCCGATCCGCACATGCGCAGCACAATGGGCCGAACTGCGCATGCACAGTGCAACCGGGCCGCTCGCCTCCCACCGCTGCCTCAGAAACTCCGGCAGGCACATCGAGGAGCGGTCCGGAGCAGGTGGGCGCAAAGCTGCCTCCTTCCCGCTCTGCTTCGCCACGTCCCAGGCCCGGCCTCCAACTCGTCCTCCGGCAGCCGGCCAAGTGGTCGAGGCCGCCAGACCTCGAGGCGGGCCCGCACTTCACCGAGACCGGCACGGCTGTGGCGAGAGGCGCCCGGCGGCCCGAGAGAAGCGAAAGGCGCCTGGCGGCCGCCTCCAGCCCCCAACTCCACGCTCCTCTCCTCGCCCTCCTCCCCGGCCGGCCCTCGCCACGCCGCCCCCTTTTCTCCGCTGCGGCCAATGGGGGCGGCGGGGCTCCCGGGGGCTGCCTGCCTGCCTGGCTCTGGCTCTGGCTCGGTCCTGCTCGTTCCCTCCCTCCCTCCCTCGGCGGTAAGGTGCCCAGCCAGCGGATCGGCAAGATGAACTACCCTGGTGAGTCCCTGTCAGGCGTGGGGGGAGGCCGAGCCGGGGAGGGAACCGGGCGTGGGGGGGAGGCCGAGCCAGGGAGGGAGCTGGGCATGGGGGGAGGCCGAGCCGGGGAGGGAGCCGGGTGTGGGGGGAGGCCGAGCTGGGGAGGGAGCCGGGCGTGGGGGGAGGCCGAGCCGGGGAGGGAGCCGGGCGTGGGGGGGAGGCCGAGCCGGGGAGGGAGCCGGGCGTGGGGGGAGGCCGAGCCGGGGAGGGAGCCGGGCATGGGGGGAAGCCGAGCCGGGGAGGGAGCCGGGGAGCCTGGCCAGACACCCCCCGCCCGGCTGGCCGGCCCAACCCGAGCGGGAGTGGCGCCAAGAGCGAGCTGGCCCGGGCGGGCTCCCCAGTCCTGCCGCCCTCCTACCTACCTGCGGCCGCTGCCGGCCCTGCGGAAGGCGCGGGAGTCCCGGACGAGCCTGGCAGGCGGAGCGCTGTTACCTGGACGCCAGTCCGGAGCGCGGACTTGGGGGCCGGAGGCGGCCGCCGCGCGCCTCTCGCCACAGCCGAGCCAGTCTCGGTGAAGTGCGGGCCCGCCTTGAGGTCCAGCTGCCCTGACCGCTTGGCCGGCTGCCGGAGGGCGAGGAGGAGGCCGGGCCTGGGACGTGGCGGAGCGGAGCGGAGGGGGAAGGAGGCAGCTTTGTGCCCGCCTGCTCCGGACCACTCCTCGGTGTGCCTGCCAGAGTCTCTGAGGCAGCGGTGGGAGGCGAGGCCGGCCTGGTCTGGAGCTGGCCGGCCCGCCGGTTCTGCGCACGCGCAGATCGGCCCGTCGCACGCGCAGATCGGCCCGTCGCACGCGCAGATCAGCCCGTCGCACGCGCACGCTCAGATCGGGCCGTCGCACGCGCATGTGCAGATCGGGCCGTCGCTGTCCGCCATTTTGTTTTTTTTTTTATTACTTTTTAATTTTTTTATTTTTTTTGGCTCGTGCGCGCACGCGCGCACACACCCAAGTCGGGGTCACGGCGCGCATGGACGGCGCAAGTGGGGTCTCAACCTGAAAAAGGTTGAGAACCACTGCCCTAGACGTACGCAGGGCACTGCGTTATTACATTAAGAGGACAGCTCCTTTTCGCAAGTCGGAGGCATTATTTGTATCTTTCCACACAGCTTCCAAGGGACAGAAGGTTTCCTCCTCTACTATAGCCAGCTGGATCAAAGCCTGCATCGCTCAGTCTTACCAGGCTTACTCTTTACCTGTCCCTAGTCGCCTGACAGCACATTCTACTTGGAGCGCTTCCACGTCAGCGGCGTGGCAAACTCAGGCGTCCATAGAGGACATCTGTAAGGCGGCTACGTGGTTGTCCCCTTCTCCATTCATTCGCCACTACAAGCTCAACAGGTTTTCTTCCGCAGAGGCCTCTTTTGGCCGTCGGGTTCTACAACAAGAGGTCAATTTCAACAACGACACTTAACCAACCTGCTTCCCACCCGTGGGATCATAGGGGCTTTGGTATGTCCCATTCGTGGATTTTACATTCCCTACATGCTGGAGAAGGGTCGTTGTCTTACCTGAACGCCTTTTCTCAGCATGAGGAATGTAGAATCCACCCCCTCCCTGATTATTATTGGCAGTTAGGTTAGTGTCAGCAATTCGGGAGCCATCATGTCACACAGTCATTAGCTTCGCCCTTTTCGAAACTGGGGCATGGTCAGACCCTGCAGGGGCGTGGCAACTTTGATTGTTTGGTCTGATTGGGCTAGAAGACTAAAACAACCCATTCGTGGATTCTACATTCCTCATGCTGAGAAAAGGCGTTCAGGTAAGACGATGCCCCTTCCTAATTTCATCTTTACATGTTCTATAATCAGCCTTAGTTATGTGCCCCTCTTTCCATTTTTTGTATTTGTCCTTTTTGTCTTTCAGTTTGTCAGAGAGATCTTTGCGCAGCCATGCTGGTTTCTTCTTGAATTTCCTGTTTTTCTTTTTCATTGGTATTGTGCTGGTATGGGCTTTTATGATCGCATTTTTAGGAGTGTCCCACGCTTCTTGAGTTGTTTTCCCCTTTAGGATTTTCATCCATGGATCTTTCCTAGGTTCGCTCTGAGTTTGTTAAAGTTAGCTCTTTTGAAGTTCAAGACACTGGTTGGATTGTTTTCTGTTGCTAGTGTTTGTGTGATATTAAATTCCAGTATGACGTGGTCACTTTCGCCCAAGGTTCCAGCAACCTTAACTCCCTGTATCACTTCTTCTCTATTAGTTAGAATTAAGTTCAGTATGGCTTTATGTCTAGTTCCCTCCTCCACCTTTTGGATGACAAAGTTGTTGGTGAGGTTGGTTAGGAATCTGTTTGATCTCCTGCTCAATGCAGAGTTTGTCTCCCAGTTGATATCTGGATAGTTGAAGTCTCCCATTACTACTGTGGTATGCTTCCTACATACATTTGTTAACTGGTTGGCAAAGAGTTCATCTATTTCTTCTGATTGGTTGGGTGGTCTGTCTTTTATATTGACCCATATACATTCTGGAGATATTTTATCTTGGATCATGTGCGTTTTTGTAGATATGAAATGTTCTCTTACATATAATTCAACTCCCCCTCCTCTTTTTGTAGACTTGTTTCTTTTGAACAATTTTTATCCATCCATCAGTCCATTCCATTCATGGGTTTTGTCCCACCAGGTTTCTGTAATACCAACTATGTCATACCCTCCCTCGTGTACTATTGCTTCTAGTTCACCCTGTTTGTTCCTCAAGGTTTGAGCATTTGTATATAAGCATTTAAGGGTTTTGTGTCTGTGCATGGGTATGTTTCCTGCACCTCCTGAATGTTGTTTTGAGTTTTTCTTTTTTTTTTATCTCTGCCCACCTCATTGTTTGGTTTGTTTTCTTGGGATTTATGATTGGTTTTGGGTTGTAGAGATTCTAAAGATTCGTCACCCTCCCCCCTCAATTTTAGTTTAAAAGCCCTCCTGATGAGTTGGGCCACTCTTTTTCTGAGTACATTTTCCCCTGTTTTCGTGAGCTGCAGCCCATCCCTTGCCAAGAGTCCTTCGCGTAGGAAATGCGGTCCGTGATCCAGGAAACCAAAGTTTTCTTGGCGACACCTACCCTTTATCCAGTGGTTTATTTCTAGAATTCTTTTTTCCCTCAATGGGTGTTGGCCTTTCATTGGGAGTACTGATGAGAACACTACTTGTGCTCCTAGCTTCTTAACTTTATTGCCTAGTTGTTTGTAATCTCTCATTATTGTACTCAGGTTCTTTGTTGTGTCATTCGTCCCAATGTGGAGGAGGAGGAAGCGGTAGTAATCTGTAGGCCTAATTATTTTGGTTATGTTCTCAGCCACATCTTTGATTTTTGCTCCAGGGAGACAATATACCTTCCTGGATTGTATGTCCGATCTGCAGATGGCTGATTCCGTTCCATTGATAGAATCTCCTATTACCAACACTTGCCTTCCTTCTCTTCTCAGCCTTCGCCGCGTGTTTGTGGGACTAGCGGTAAAAAAAAATTCATCAGACTTTCTATCTTCTCACTATATCTCGCGAGAAGTTAGAAAGTCTGATGGAGCTTTTTTTTTTCCGGTAGTCCCACAAAGATGCAGCAAAGGCTGAGAAGCGAACACAGAAATGGAATTCAGCTGAAAGGCAGGTTAGTAAAAAAAAACGCTTGGGGGAGGCAAGGGCATCTGGGTGGGGGCGGGCCCGCCAACCTTACCCTGCATGATGGCAGGAGGGTGGGGCATGTGCCCTTCCCATGCCAGGCCAGCCCCTGCAGGCCCGGGGTGGCCGTGCTAGGCGGCGGTGGGCAGGGCGTTGAGGTGGGGGCTGGCAGGCCGACCAAAGCATCAAGTGGAGCGCCAGAGGCTCGGGGAGGGAGGGTGCTGAAGCATGCAAGGAAACGAAGGTTTTTTTGGGGGGGGAAAAGGTTAATCAATCAATTCTAACTTCGTGATCTTGCAAGCGGTGGTGGCGGATCGCAAAAGAGAAACAGCGCGGGGCTGGGAGTCAGGTAAGGAAAGAAAGGCAATTTCTGGGGGGAGCGAGGATTTCTTTCCTTACCTGCGCCACTTGTTCTGAGGCCGCTTTCCGCTCAACTGTGTTGCTCTTGCCAACGGCCCGACCGCCCACTTCAGCGCCTTCCCTCCCTGAGCCTCCGGCGATCCACCTGCTGCTTTGGTGGCTCTGTAAACAGAGCTGCAAAATTCTCTGTCAGAGAAGAGAACTTTGCAGCTCTGCTTACAGAGCCACCAAAGCTGTAGCTGAATGGGCAGGTGAGGGGGGAACCTGGCCCACTTGTTCCACGGCCACTTTCGGCCGAGCCACATTGCAGCGGCATTGGGCGCAGTACGTGAGGCGGCAAACAGCCTCACCACGCCGAAACCGGACGTTTGACGCCTCCTGCCCAATGCTGCTGCCATGAGGCTGCGGAACAAGCCAGGCGGTGGTAAGAAACTGGTATACTGGTTCCTTACCTCCGCCCGGCTTGTTCCACGGCCTCATGGCAGCGGCATTGGGTGCGATGCACGAGGTGGCAAATGGCCGTGGCCGGCAGCAAACAACCACGTTGCACCGAAACCGGCCATTTGCCACCTCACGTATCGTGTCCAAGGCCGTGGAACAAGCCGGGTGGAGGTAAGGAACCAGTATACCAGTATGCCCCCTCCCCTACTCCACCTGCTTCTGGAGGGCTGGCCCGGTATTCGCAGCGGGCTACGGAGCCTAATAGTGCACCGGTCAAGGTGCCGGCAGGCTGTGGCTGCTGACAGATACAGTTGGCCCCCATGTACTCGCTGTGTGCGGGGGCCGATGGTGTCAGGCAGCAGCCGCCCCAGTCCCTGCCTTGCCTTGCCCTGTGGCAATGGCACCCCTGCCCTGCCCCCTGCCTGGTCTTGCCTCACCCAGCAGGACGAGCCTCCTGCCCACCGTCCCACCTGCCAGAGACCCCCTGAATCTCCCCCAACCCTGTCCAGCCCCCACAGGCATCCCTCCCCACGAGCAATATCGAGGTGGCCACGCCCACCCCAGCCACACCCACCCAGTCTGCCATGACCACTGCAGCCACGCCCACCCGGCACCCGACGATAAATAAGTGGTGTTTGGGTTGCAGTTTGGGCACTCGGTCTCTAAAATGTTCGCCATCACTGTTCTAGGCAACGTATTGTAGCTTGAACTTTGACAAAGCTCCATAGGAGAAAAATGATGCTGCCAATTGTTAAATTTTCTCTCCATTCCCTTAACTATTGAAATTTGGAATGTAGCTAAATTTATTGATAGAAATTTAACATTGCAAGATCATGTAAGAAAGAAGAAAGTATGCAGTCGGGTACCCCAAGGCTCTGTTTTAGGCCCAGTACTATTTAGATGAGGGAATAGATGGGGAACTCATCACATTTGCAGATGACACCAAGCTGGTAGGAATAGCCAACAACTCCAGAAGATAGGCTTAAGATACAGAAGGATCTTGGCAGAGTTGAACATTGGGCACTATCTAACAAAATGAAATTCAATGGTGCAAAAAAGTAAGGTTCTAAATTTAGGCAAGAAAAACCACATGCACAAGCTGCCCATTTGCAGCCAGCTTTCTTCCTCTGCTGGCCCTCCCCCAGCCATTCTCCACAGCTAATGGGCCCCTTGCTCTCCGCCCTGCGCCCTTCAGCCTGGCCCGTTTACCGAGACCCCCTTTGTCCCGGGCCTTTGGCTGCATGGGACAAATAGCTGCCAGCCAATCAGGTGGCAGGCAGAAGCCATGGTGCTGCGGGGGCAGTGTGCAATTGCCGATAGGTGTTTGTAGGGGCTGGGGGGCACGGGCATGTTGGTGTGCTAGTTGGTTATCCCCCAAAGATTCCCTAACTTTAAAACAGATCTTGGGTGACGACAGTTACCCAGCACGAGGGGCTCAGGAGAAAGAGGTGCCAGCAATGCTAACTCCCAAGAATGAGCAGCTCAGAGGCAGCTACAAGCATGGGAGGGTAAGGGACAAAGAAAGAAAATCAAACCTGATTGACAGGGAGCATAGTATCCCTGCCCCTACTCTGCAGAGGGCAGATCCCCATCATCCCCGGCCCGGCAGGGGTCTGCCTGCCCCACTGTTGCAGACAAAGGGGGGCTCCAGGGAGGAGGAGGAGGAAGAGGTTTAAGCAAGCTCAGCAACCGGAGTGGGGATCCCCCCCAAAAAACAAATGTGCTTCATGGGTAACGTACTAGCACGACAGAAGTGACCAAAACCTGGTGCAAATGCCCAGCAGACAGGTGGGGGGGAATAAAAACCAAACAGCACCCCACTGCCAATCCTCAACAGAAATGCTGATGACAACAAACACCTCGGACAGGGGGAAGAGCGCAGCCGGGCAGGTGGGCGTCTTGCTTAGCTGGTGGCTTTGGTGTGGGGGGGGAAGGGGGCAGCTTCACCCCCCCAAACACTGCCGTCTCACAAAAGCAGGATGAAAACTTCAAAAAACAAGGAAAAAAGGTTAAAACAGAAGAGTGTCTTGCTATGGTTTTCTTCCTCACTTCCTTCTAGCAGTTTAAATATGTAAAGACCACAAAAGAAAAAACGTGCTTTTCTTTTGTTTTAATTCAAAAGGGAGGAACGGGAGGATTTGAAGGGGGTGTGTTTGTTTCAAAGGAAGGGAAAGAGGGGCTGTGGCAGGTGAATGGTGATGTGCGAGGCTTGTGGCGTTGCAGGGGGGGCGTTGGGGGCGTGGTCTTTTTAAAAGAGCAAAACAAGGCAAAAAATAAAAATCCCCCACTCTACCACCCCCAAGAGCTGGATGCGGATGTAATCTTTTTTTTCCTTGTTTTGATTCCCCCCCCTTCCTCTGCCCTGTTTTCCGCCTCCTCTCTTGGGTGCTAATCACGCTTCTCTGGCAAACAAAAGTTGAGAAAATTTGCAGTTAAAAAATGAAAATTACTATTATTGGATAACCCTGGGACACTGTGACCATCATAAATATGAGTCAGTTGCCAAACGTTAATCAGCTTTGGTGGCAAACAATACCATAGAGCAGTGGTGGCGAACCTTTTAGAGACTGAGTGCCCAAACTGCAACCCAAAACCCAGTTATGCATTGCCAGGTGCCGGGGATGTGGCCACTGAGTGGGCGTGGCCATGGTAGTCATGGCAGCATGGGTGGGCATGGCCTGGGTGGGCGTGGCCACCTTGATGTCGCTCCTGGGGAGGGATGCCTGTGGCAGCTGGGCAGGATTGGGGGAGATCCAGGGGTTCTCTAGAGGGTGGGGCAGTGGGTAGGAGGCTCATCCTGCAGGGTGAGGTGAGGCAAGGGAGGGGGCAGTGCAGGGATGCCATTGCCATGGGGCAAGGCAAGGCAAGACAGGGGCTGTGTCGGGCTGGTTGCAGACGAAGGGGGGCTCCGGTGAGGAGGAGGAGGAGGTGGAAGAGGGTTTAAGCAAGCTTAGCAACCAGAGTGGGGATCCCCCCCCAAAAAAACAAATGTGCTTCATGGGTAACCTCAAAGCACGACAGAACAGACCAAAACCTGCTGCAACCACCCAGCAGATGGGAGGGGAATAAAAACCAAACAGCCCCCCCGCCAATCCTCAATGAAAGCCTCGGACAGGGGGAAGAGCGTGGGCAGGCGGGCATCTTGCTCAGCTGATGGCTTGGAGGAGAAGGGCAGCTACACCCCCTCCCAAACACTGCCCTCTCAGGAAAGCAGGATGAAAACTCCAAAAAGTGACAAGGAAAAAAAGTTAAAACAGAAAAGTGTCTTGCAATGGTTTTCTTCCCCACTTCCTTCTAGCTGCAGTTTAAATATGTAAAGACCACAAAAGAAAAAACTTGGCTTTCTCTCGTTTTAATTCAGAGGGAAGGAACGGGAGGATTGGGGGAGGAGTTGTTTGTTTCAAAGGAAGGGAAAGAGAGGCTAGGGGAGCGTGGCAGGAGAATGATGATGGCGCAAGGCTTCTGGCTATGCAGGGGGCATTGGGATGCATTCTTTTTAAAAGAGCAAAATGCGGCAAAAAGTAAAAATTCCCCACTCACTCCACCTCCCAAAAACACAATAACAGAGCTTTCAATGATACAAACAAGTTTTTATTGAAAAGTAAAAGTTTGCATTTGGCATGCTTTTGAAGAATTAATGTGATTTTTGCTGTTGTATGCCTGCTGATAATTTATCTACCCTTGGCTCATAGTTTGTAAGTTTGAGAGCAACACATGCAGCACTCAGGTCATCTGTTAGTCTGCTTCTGGTGTCAGATTTGATATAATTCAAAGCTGAAAACAGCTGCTCACAAGCGTATGATGATCCAAACAAAGTAAGGAAAGCAATCCCAAGTGCTTTCATGGATTTAAAATTATCTGGCAGAGAATCCCACACTTCGAGGATTTCATTCTCAGAACTAACTGTGCTGTCCTTTGTCATCCCTTCCATCTACTCTATTGTTTCACGCAGGTCACAGAATTTATTTTTCCAGATAGTGTTTTCTTGAAATTCCAGTAGCTCCATTTCCAGATTTCCTAAATCTAACCACTCTAAGCAGGAAAGATCAAGTTCTTCAAATTTGGCTTTATCTGGAGAAGTAAGAAAACACAGGGTTCTCTCCATCTTACGGAACTGTGAAAATCTGTTACTAAAATTTACCTTTGCAGCTGCTACAATGCTAGAAAATTCCTTGTAGATTTCCTGGTGGCTTGTAGGATTGTCTGCAAATGTTGTAGAATTTTCTAAATGAACTTTTAGATTATGAAAATATTTCAGCTGCCCACTTTCAAGGTCTCTTTCAAACACCTGCAGTTTTCTCTCAAATGTTTTGATATCACAAAACATCCTTTCTGCTGTTTTCCCTGCACCTTGTAATTGTTTGTTGAGTAGACTGAAGTGGTATGTAGTCTATAAAAAACAGTAAGCTGTGGATATTTTTGCCCTTTTTCATGCATAAACAGCCTATTCTCCAGCACTGGAGATGGAGAATCCACCAATGGGTTTAGACTGTATTCCTGCCCAATCAGATCAAGTCAGCCAAAGTTTGGCTCTTAGGCAGGTACAGTCTCCATTGGTGGATTTTCCTTTCCCCAGTTTGCTGTGTAGTGCTGTATTCAGCACAGAATTTGGCCTCCCATTAGCAAATTTTCCCATTCTTTTCTCATTCAGGAACTTGGAATTTTTTCTCAATTTCCTGACTTGGGGGGTAATACAACTAGATTGTGTTTAAGGAAGGGGCTCCTTCATTCCCCCCCCCTACTCAATCCAACAATTAACCTCTCTCTACAAAACTTTGGATTCAGCTGAGGACTAAATTTAAATTTTCTATCGGAGCTTGCGGCTCCGGCTCCGGTGGCTGATTTCGCGGAGGAGGCTGAGAGGCCAGGGATTCCTTCGCGTGTTCAGGCTCTCTCTCTGAAATCCCATTACATTTCTGGGGCCCTTTGGATTTGCACCTGCAACTTCAACCCCGGCATCAGGCTTTCGGCTCAGTTGCGCTCTTCAGCTCATGGCCACACGATCGTCTGTTTTATTGGACGGAGGTGAGCGTGCACCAAGAGGCCAGCGCCCATCAGCTGTTAGGCGGCTGATCGGAGGGACGAAAAGGCCCCGTTTTTTCGGTATACTTGCTACCCAGACGCGGACCTTCCTCTTAAGGCAGCGCTCCTTCTGCATCGGGCTTACTTTCTAAAGCCCTTGGACCTCGACGGACTTAATTGTCTATTCCACGCGTGGCCACCATCTTCGACCGCGTGGTATCGGAAGGATCTTTCAATTTTGGGGGATTTAAGAGGAAGGGGATCCTTCCTCCTCATTTACTGACACTGTCCTCAAAGTGGGGGCACTCATTGGGGGAGGTGTACTAAGCAAGTACAGCTAGAGCAGACGACCCACTATCGTCAGGCAGGCCACCATTTTTAGAGACGGCCGCCATTTTGAGAGCGAAATAGGCCCATTTCTAAACTGAGGCCTGCTATCAGAAATATAACAGAGCCCCCAAAGGCTCCCCTAGAGCACAATCTCTGGTCCTGTGTCCAGTCCCCCGGGTCTTCAGTCCCATTCAAGATCTGACAGGCTCCCTTAATTAGCCAGGTCCCCCTGGGCCCTTTTTTCAGGTTTTGGTGTCTCCTGGCCTTACCTTGCTCATATCGAACTTAACCCAGCTTGTCTGGAATCACTAAATTACCAACTGGATTCCAGGCGTACCTTTTCATGCATCTGTCATTATCCGTACAACTGGTTTTCATCTGGATTACAGACGCCCCTTGTAGTGTGTATGTCCTTATCTGCGCAACAGCTATAGTTGGATTCCAGGCGTCCCCTGTTGTGTGCCTGTCCTTATCCACGCAGCAACTATACCTGGGTTCCAGGCATCCCCTATAGTACGCCTGTCCTTATCCAGCGTATAATACTCTATATACCAGGGTTCCCCTATTGTACTCCTGTGTTATCAGAGAATGGAGGATTCTATACCTTCCTCAAAGGGCGTTTTGCCATCCTCATCGGCTCCAATGAATCCTCCTCTATCTGGTCTGGAGGGCGTTGACAAGACTGCGGCCAAACCCAAGGTCAGATCTACTGCCAAGACCTCCAAGAGAGCTGAAAAACAGGCCAATCGGAGACACCAAGCCCTAGAAAAGGAATTTTCAAAGGCACAGAAAATAGCCAGGTTAGAGACCTCTCAGGCCGAGGGGTTGACCTTTGACCTACTCCTGGGGCCCCCAACCTCCCCCCTGGGGATATGGTCGACGGGGGAATCTTTACATTCCCCTGCACAGTGTGGGTCGGGCAAAATTCTCCCCATTTCCCAATCCACTACTGCACGGGCTCATCATGGGACTCCCAAGACTACCTTCACTTCTACTGCGACAGGGCTTCAGCCAAGTGAGCCTGTTAACCTCCCCACGGAGGACCGTCTAGCCTTGCTGATTGCACAAGCGGTAGACCGCGCCCTTGAGGCCAGGGCGCAGGCTCCCAGGCCAGTGGCTGCCGCTCACTGTCCTATCCATCAACCGGTTCCTGAAACCTATTATGATCCTTCCTCCCCCATCTGGGTCCTCATGTTCTGAGGGTTCATCCCTTCGCGAACATGACACTGAACAGGGGATTCCAGTGTCTGAGGAGGAGGAGCCTCCTCCCGAAGCTCCTTCATTCAGCGGCCTCTTCAACCCTTCCTTCTTTGTCCCCTTGCTCCGCAAGGCCACATCCACAGCCCATCTCGGGCCTGATCCTTCCTCAACAACAACCTCCATTCCCCCAGACTCAGAGGTGGACCCAAACTTCACCGAACCAGTGGCAGCTCAACACCGCATCCCTTGTCCCCCCATGTTCCTGAATGCGGTCCGAAAACAGTGGACATCTCCGGCTCCCCTTCCCCTTCCAGGTAATACTGATTAAAAAAACTATATAACGTAGCCAAGGATCTGGAGGAGGCCCTGGAAGTGCCTGCGGTGGACGAGCCATTAGGCCCCCTAGTATCTCCCACCGCCATTCCCGGAGATGTCTCTGAGGCTCTCAAAGCTGAGGACCATAAGTGCGAACTCGCCTATCGCAGGACGCACCAAGCGGCTGCATGGGCGATTAGGGCCGCCACCTCCGCATCCTTCTTTAACAGATCCGCCCTTCGCTGGCTCAGGCAGCTCCAGGCCCATATTCCAGCGGATGATATCCGCACCCACCAGGATCTTAGCAAAATGGTGGCAGCCACCGAATATGTGTCAGATGCCACTCTCCAAGCCGCCAGATTTTCCTCCAAGGCTATGGCGTCCAGTGTCACTGGTCGCCATATGCTTTGGTTGAAGCACTGGCACGTCGATGCCAAGTCTAAGTGGCGTTTGTCGGCAGCTCCATATCAGGGAGGAAAACTGTTTGGAGACGCTTTGAATCCGTATCTCACCGAAAATAAGGATAAGCGCAAGGTCCTTAATCACCTCCTCAAGAAATCGGACAAACGCTCCACTTAGTACCCACAAAGACAGTCCGTTCGTGCAGGGGCTAGGTACAACTACACCCAGCCCTTCCATCCCTTTCCGGCCAGGCAGAACAGACAGGAGGGACAGTCTGACAGACAGACGGCCAGACCCAGACAACAATCTTAGGGCAAGCGGCCCTTTTGGGGGAATGGCCGACCATTCTACCGCTCCAGGTGACTCTCCAGCAGTACCTCCCATAGGGGGCAGACTCTCTCTTTTTGCCCACCAGTGGGAGGCCACCACCACGGATGCATGGGTACTCAACACCGTACGTCACGGCCTTTCCTTGGAGTTTATCTCCAACCCCCCAAATCGGATTCTCTCTTGCCCATACCCCTGAAATCGAATAAAGAAAAGACTAATGAACGAAGCCATCCAACATCTACTGAACATACGGGCCATAGAACTGGTGCCAGCGGACCAGAGAGGTTGGGGATTTTATTCCATCCTTTGTTGTCCCCAAGGCGTCAGGGGGATGGAGAGCCATTTTAGATCTCAAGGGCTTGAATTATCATCTTGCATACCGCAAATTCAAGATGCAAACGCTCCGTTCCATCTTGGGAAGTGTAAGAAAAGGGGACTTCCTGACGTCTATTGACCTCACGGAAGCGTACCTTCATATCCCCATCTCTCTCGCCCACTGCCAGTTTCTAAGATTCACTCACAAGGGGCGCCATTTTCAGTACAGGGCACTACCATTTGGCCTATCATCGGCTCCCAGGGTATTTACCAAGATCCTGGCGGTTCTAGCAGCTCACTTAAGGATGGTACCAGTCAGAGTCCAATGTTACCTGGACGACATACTAATCCAGTCGTCGTCCACCCAGTTCGCCATGGCGGACCTCGAACTGGTGGTAAAGCTGCTCCAGGATCATGGGTTCTCGGTAAACTTCCCCAAGAGCCACATGGTTCCCACAACAAGGCTGCTACACCTCGGGGCCATCATAGACACGGTGGAGTGGCGGGTGTATCTATCTCAAGAACGCCGGGACAGCATACAGGGCGCGGACAGTAACATTGGTCAGTCTCTCCCAATTGTTAGAGAAGATGATCTCGGCCATAGCAATCGTCCCGTGGTCCAGGCTCCACTCCAGGGAACTGCAGTGGTTCCTGCTCCCCTTCCAGAGGCAGAACCTCAGTGCCTCCCAACGAAGGGTGTGACTCCCAACTCAGGTATCGCGCTCCCTCACGTGGCTATCGCCCGCCATACTCAGAGGGTCGTGCTTCAAGGAGCCAGATCGGATAGTGCTAACGACCAACGCCAGCTTGTTCGGCTGGGGAGCACACCTTCGCTCACAGTGGGCACAGGGCTGTTGGTCCAGCTCAGTCCTTCGGCACAACATAAATTGGCTGGAGCTACGGGCCATACATCTAGCCCTCCGCCACTTTCATAGCCTGGTGACAAGGCGCCACGTACTGGTCCTCACGGACAACGTGGCTGCCAAGGCTCATGTAAACCGACAGGGTGGCACCCGATCTCGGACTCTTTTGACCGAGTCGCTCTTACTGGGCTCCTGGGCAGAACAAAATGTGGCCTCCATCAAGGCCGATCATATTTCAGGGGAGGCGAACACTCAGGCCGACTTTATTTATTTATTTATTGGATTTCTATGCCGCCCTATTCCGGGAACTCAGGGCGGCTCACAGCATAATAGAAATCAACATTAAAATACATATAAAATAGAACCCCTGAATTAAAAAACCAATCATCCAACAAACATGCACACAAACATACACTGGCTAGGGGCAAGATGTTAACTGCCCCAGGCCTGTCGGCAAAGATGTGTCTTGAGCAGTTTACGAAAGGCGGAGAGGGTGGGGGCGACACGGATCTCCAGGGGGAGTTGATTCCAGAGGGCCGGGGCCACAACAGAGAAGGCTCTTCCCCTAGGCCCCGCCAGGCGACACTGTCTGACTGACGGGACCTGGAGAAGGCCGACTCTGTGGGCCCTAACTGGTCGCTGGGTTTCATGAGGCAGCAGACGGTCCCGTAAGTAACCTGGTCTGATGCCATGTAGGGCTTTATAGGTCATAACCAACACTTTGAATTGCGTTCGGAGACCAATTGGCAGCCAATGATGCCGAAATGTGGGCATTTCTGGACAGGCCCAACACTGCTCGCGCGGCTGCATTCTGCATTACCTGAAGTCTCCGAACGTTTTTCAAAGGTAGCCCCATGTAGAGAGCATTGCAGTAGTCGAGCCTCGAGGTGATAAGGGCATGAGTGACTGAGAAGAGACTCCCGGTCCAAATAGGGCTGCAGCTGGTGCACCAGGCGAACCTGGGCAAATGTCCTCCTCGCCACAGCCGAAAGATGATGTTCCAAATTTAGCTGTGGATCGAGGAGGACACCCAAGTTGCGGACCTTCTCCGAGGGGGTCAAAAACTCCCCCCCCAGGCTGATGGACGGATGGATTGAATTGTCTTTGGGAGGCAAAACCCACAGCCACTCCGTCTTGTCAGGGTTGAGTTTAAGCTTGTTAGCACCCATCCAAACCCTAACAGCCTTTCTGAGGAGGGCAATGGTAGATCACCCAGAATGGCGCCTCCACCCGAGGGTCTTCAGAGAAATCTGTCACCGTTTCGGCCTTCCACTTTTGGACCTCTTTGCATCCCCGACCAACACTCAGCTGCCTCGGTTCTTCTCCCGGTTCCTATCTCCAGGGGCGGAACAGACAGATGCTCTTTGGAGCCCATGGCTGCAGGGACTGCTTTATGGCTTCCCCCCTCTCCCTCTTCTCCCGGCGGTAATACGCAAGCTTCTTCGGGAGCGAGCAGAGATACTCCTAGTGGCCCCTTATTGGCCAAAGAGGCCTTGGTTTGCCGATCTGATGAGCCTCTCCCTTGCAGATCCATGGCGGATTCCTCCGGACCGGGTCTCCCTCAGCCAAGGGACCATTCTCCATCCGGACCCCCAATGGCTCCAGTTAGCCGTCTGGCACTTGAGCGCTCAATCTTGTCACGGGAGCTTTGCTCACCAGGGGTCATTACAGTAATCCAGGCCTCCCGTCGCCCTTTCACAAACCATATTTACGAGGCCACGTGGAAGAACTTTCAATCATGGTGCTCCGGTCGACATCTGGCGCTATCGGAACTCACGGTTCCCCATATCCTGGACTACCTGTTAGACGGTCTGGAGAGGGGCTTGGCCCCGAACACATTGCGCAGACAGATAGCTGCTCTTTCCACAGTCCTCACCTGTACCTCTGTAGGGTCATTGGGACATCACCCCTTACTCCGCTCATTCCTTAAGGGGGCCGCTAACACCAGACCCCCTACTGTGCACAGGTACCCTTCATGGGAGTTACCACGGGTCCTTCGGGCTCTTACCAAGTCGCCCTTTGAGCCCCTAAAGACGTTCGACATTCGTTACCTGTCCCACAAGGTGGCATTCCTGGTGGCAATCACGTCGGCACGACGTATTTCCGAATTGGCAGCGCTCTCAACCCGGGATGACCTGTGCATTTTCCACCAGGATCGAGTGGTCCTTCAACTCGACCCTACTTTCCTCCCGAAGGTCAGTTCTCTATTCCATAGATCCCAGGAAATAGTGCTGCTGGATTTTTGCCCTAACCCATCGCATTCTCTGGAATGGCAATGGCATAGACTGGATCTCCGCAGAGCACTCCGGTACTATATTTCACGGACAGCGACGTTCCACAAATCAGAGGCCCTCTTTATATCCTTCCATTCTTCCTCCAGGGGTCGGAAGGTTTCCTCTTCCACAGTTGGCAGGTGGATTAGGGCGTGCATTGCCAGGGCGTATCAAGCTGAGTCATTGCAGGTTCCACGACAGGTTACAGCCCACTCTACACGAAGTGCAGCTACTTCTGCGGCCTGGGCCACCCAGGCATCCATTGAGGACATCTGCAGGGCAGCCACATGGGCTTCACCATCTCCTTTCATACGGCACTACAAAATCGATAGGTTTGCCTTGGCGGAGGCTTCCTTCGGTAGGAGGGTTCTCCAACAGGTTATACATCAAAGTGCCACACCAGACCGGTCTACTTCCCACCCTCAGGGACAGTAGGCTTTGGTATGTCCCATTGGTGGATTCTCCATCTCCAGTGCTGGAGAAGGGGCGTTGTCTTACCTGAACGCCTTTTCTCAGCACGGAGATGGAGAATCCACTCCCACCCTTGTAGGTCATCTAGGCCTAGGGTTAGTCTTAGTTTAGTGAGCCACAACATCTTGCTGTCAGTCAATGGCTATGCTCACGTCAAGACTGGGATCTCTATGGTCCAGGACGGGCGTGGCAACTTTGGCTGACTTGATCTGATTGGGTAGGAATACAGTCTAAACCAGCGGTTCTCAACCTGTGGGTCGCGACCCCATTTGGGGTCGAACGACCATTTCACGGGGGTCGCCAAACACGGCAGTCCGCCATTTTTCCCCCCCATTTTTTTCCCCATTTTCCCCCCATTTCCCCTCGGCCGTCACGCGCGCGCTGCGCGCGCGTGATTCGGCCCATCGCGCCACGCATGCATGGTTCGGTCCATCGTGTGCACGTCGCACATGCGCGGTTCGGGCTGGCGTGCCGCGCATGCGCGGTTCGGGCCGTCGCGTGCACGCCACGCATGCACGGTTAGGCGTGTTGCGCCGTGCATGCGCTGTTCGGGCCATCACGTGCGTGCCGCACATGCGCGGTTCGGGCCGTCGCGCTGTGCATGCGCGATTCGGGCCGTCGCGCCGCGCATGCACGGTTCGGGGCGTCGCGGCGCGCATGCGCAGCGCAGGTCAGGGTAGCGCCGTGCATCGGCGGTGCAGGTGGGGTCTCGGCCTGAAAAAGGTTGAGAACCGCTGGTCTAAACCCATTGGTGGATTCTCCATCTCCGTGCTGAGAAAAGGCATTCAGGTAAGACAACGTCCCATTTCATCCAAGCAGGCCACAAATCTCTCCAGGACTCATCCTCTGCTCAGGCACCGGACATTATTGTACATAAATAAGCAATCATACTGTGTCTGAACCTCCTCAAGAAGTATTTGAAATTGCCGACAATTCAGAGCACGAGCCATGATGTAATTCACTATTCTTGTGACGTTTTTGAGGACATCGTCAAATTTTTTGTTGCTTTCCTTGGCACAAAGAGCTTCCTGGTGTATAATGCAATGGAACTGAATGATTTGATATTTTGTTTCTTAAAGAAACAACTGTATGAAACCAGATGTTGCCCCCACCATAGAAGGTGCTCCAGCACTTGTAATTGAGACCACCTTTTCTGGTCTTATGTCTTGTGACAAAAAAGCTTCCTTCACAGCATTGTATTCTTTCAGGCAAAGACACCAGTTTCAGCAGCTCTTCTCTCATGATGTCACCAACAGCATAACACAAAATTACTGCCAGCCTTGCATGATTATTGACATCTGTGCTTTCGTCCAAGCACATGGAGTAACAGGCTGCCTTTTGTAAGTCAGCGGTGAGCTGCTGTCTAACATCACTTGCCATGCGCTGCACTCTATCTTTCACAGTATTTCTGCTCAGTGATGTCTCAGAGATGTGTTGAATAATTTTATCCTTGTTTGGGAAATCATGAAAAACAGAATCACTCCCAAACATGGCCATTTTGATAATATCCCCATCAGAGAGGGACTTACCATGTTTTGCTATGCACAGTGAAATTTTAAAACTGGCAGCTGTCAGATGATTCGTTCTGGAAAGATCGTTGGAAAAACTAAGATGCTGGGAATGATAGCTCCTCAATTTCCCTTCAAGAAACTCTTTCCTTTCATTATCACCATTATTGCTCGGCTGCCGCCACCAAGCACAGCACACGAGGTGAGGCAAGACAGCCCTACCTGGCCCCGGCTCCAGCCACCATTAACCTCGTTGCAGCCGCTGCCGCCACTGCCGCTGCACACGACACGAGGCAAGACAGCCCCACCCGGCCACGGCCGCCATTAATGCGCTGCCGCCACCACACACACAAGGCAAGACAGCCCCACCTGGCCCCGGCTGCCATTAACCCGCTGCCGCCACACGTAGCACACGAGGCAAGACAGCCCTACCCAGCTCCGGCCCCGGCCGCCATTAAAGTGCTGCTGCACACAAGGCAAGACAGCCCCACCCGGCCGCAGCTGCCATTCACACCTGCCGCCACTGCACACAGCAGAAGAGGCAAGACAGCCCTACCTGCCCCCGCCGCCATTACCGCTCTGCTGCCCCTCAACCTCCCCTGCGTGGTCCGCCGCTGAAACTGCTGTCAGTTCGTGCTCACTCACGTTCCGCTCCAACTCGTCCTCACTCTCTCGCTGTCTGCAGCAAATGCTGCTTCCGCCTAAAGTTCCTCCTTTTATAGCCTCTTGCCTATTGCCAGACTGCACATGCGCAGAGAGCTGCTCATGTGTGGAGAGGAGGAGGAAGCAGCTCAGACCAGCAATGATTTGTGTGCCACCAGAGACGGCTCCGCCACCACGGCCATAGAGGAAAGAAAAACGAGACTCCAGACAAAACCAGCATGGTTGCATAAAGAGCTCACTGACAAACTGAGGGACAAGTAAAAAAATGGAAAGAGGGGCACATAACTAGAACATAGTACCAGCAAATAGCCTGAATCTGCAGGCATGGAGTCAGGAAGGCTAAGGCTCAGAATGAACTAACACTTGCAATAAATGCCAAAAATAACAAAAAAAGGTTTCTTTTACTTTCTAAGGAAAAAGAAGAAAGTCAAGGAAATGATTGGTCCACTAATGGGCGAAGGTGGCAAGAAGGTGACAGGCAACAGGGAGAAAGCAGAACTGTTTAATTCCTTCTTTCCTTCTGTCTTTACACAAAAGCAAAAATAGCCCAACCTGTTGAAAGCAGCACTGTGGGATACAGAACAGGAATGCAGGTCAAAATAGGCATAGAACTGGTAAGAGAATACCTATCCACATTAGACGACTTCAGATTGCCAGGACCAGGTGGTTTACATCCCAGGGTTCTGAAGGAGCTGGCAGATGTGATCTTGGAACCACTGAATGAAATCTTTCAGAGCTCCTGGAACATGGGGAACTGCCAGAGGACTGTAAAAGAGCTGATATAGTTCCAATCTTCAAAAAGGGGGAAAAGTGGATCCAGGAAACTACAGATCAATCAGCTTGAGACCAATACCTAGGAATAACCTGGAAAAGATAATCAAGGAGATTTGTGAGCACCAAGAAATGAACAAGGTGATTACTAGAAGCCAGCATGGGTTTGTTACAAGCAGGTCATGCCAAACAAACCACAGCAAAGTTCCTGTGTTGAGATGTTCTGCAATGACATGGCAGCAGTGAGTTGGCAGAGGGGACTTGGCAAGGAGGCCGCCCCATCTGGCTACCCCGAGCTAGCAGCACTGAGTTGTCTTAGACTCCTGCGGCTCCCTGTCCTCAGCCACCATGTGCAGTCTGAAAAAAAAGTGGGACTAAAAAAGTTCAACCAATCAATTCAAACTTCTCATGAAGTTTGAATTGATTGGTTGAACTTCTTTGGTTTGTGGGACTGCCCACAAACCTCTTTCCTTCTTTGGACTGCACATGGTGGCCGGGAGGATTGCTGGAAAGGTGTCCCTGGTAAGGAGCTGTGGATGGTCGGTCTCGGGGTGCCTCTTCCCTGCCCGGCGGGTCTCCCCTCGCCCTGCTCTGCTGCCGCCTCTGTTAGTCGGGGGTGTCGCCGGGGGTCTCTGTAGCTTCCCCTCTCCGCCTGCGCCTTTCGGCCGTCTCATGGGCAGCGGATCCCCGTGGCCTCTTTCGAGAGATTCCTCCACGGCGCCTGCCCGGCCCTTTTCCCACCTGCTGCGCGGTCCTCTTGGCCGTCCTCCCACTGCTGCTGCTGCCGGTCGTGCTGAGCGAGGCCGAAGAGGCGGCAGCGAGTGGGCAGCCACGCCCCTTCGCTGTCCTGCCACCACCGGTCCCGCTGAGCGAGGCCAAAGAGGCGGCGGAGAGCGGGTAGCCACGCCACTTCACCGTCTTCCTGCTGCCGCCGCCACCGCCCTCGGTGCTGCAGATGGAGACCTTGGGCTGTGAAGGTGGCGGGGCCGGTGGCAGGTCGGGACCCCCTCGTCCCCGCGGCAGCATTCCCCGTTGCCGGTGCGGCTGCCCATGGTGCACCCAGCCTTGGCACCCTCCTCTTACGACGGCGAAGTGGCTGAGGACGTGGCGGTGGCCGGGCTGGGGGCGGCGGGGACCCCCGACCATGCTGCAGTGGCCACTGCCGAAGCTGCTGCCTCCCGTCCTGCTCCCTGTCCCCGCCCGTTCGGCTGAGGATGTGGCGGGGCGGCGGCCGGGCCGGGTGCTGCGGGGACCCCCGATGATGCTGCAGTGGCCGCCGCCGTGCCACCACTGCCACCGGAGCCACTGCCTCCTGTCCTCCCCCTCCCTGCCCGTTTGGCACCGTCTGCCTTTCATTATCTATCTCCTCATCTGGAGAGAGAGGGAGAGAGAGAGAGAGGAAAGAGAGTGAGAAAGAGACAGAGACAGAGAAAGAGAGATGAAAGAGAAAGAGAGGAGAGAGAGAAAGAGAGGAAAGAGAGAAAGAAAGAGGAAAGAAAGAGAGAAAGAGAGGAAAGAGAGAAAGTGGAAAGAAAGAGAGAAGAGAGAGAGGAAAGAGAAAGAGAAAGAGGAAAGAGGGAAAGAGGAAAGGGAGAGAGAAAGAGAGGGAGAGGAAAGAGAGAAAGAGAAAGAAAGAGAGAGGGAGAGGAAAGAGAGAGGAAAGAGGGAGGGAGAAAGAGGAAAGAAAGGAAAGAGAGAGACACAGAGAGAGACCCTTTTGACATCTAAAATGAAGATAACCCTGCATATATCCTTTTTACCTTTATTTTATATATACACACACAAACACATATACATACATACATACATACATACATACATACATACATACATACATACATACAAAAAACTGTTTAATACAAAAGCTAAAGCTAAGCTTTTGTCGGCCAACACTGCCGACATCATCAGATGATGTGCTCTGATGATGTCGGCAGTGTTGGTCGACGAAAGCTTAGCTTTTGTATTAAACAGTTTTTGTTTTAATATTATCCTGGTGCTCGGACTATTTTATTTCTATTATATGGATTTACCCAGGATTGGCATTTTTGGTATAATTAGGGAATATAGTGTTTTGGGTTGCCTACCCCTGTCTTAGACCCTTGGGTTTGAGCCTATAAATTGGTCTCCTCCCCCCCCATTTTAATTTCAAGCCCTTCCGTTGAGTCGTGCCAGATGTTTTCCAAACACATTCTTCCCAGTTCTTGTGAGGTGCAGCCTATCCCCTGCCAAAAGCCCTTCCTGTAGGTAATGTAAACTTAGAAATCCAAAGTTCTGTCAATGGCACCATTCCTTGAGCCAGTGGTTTACTTCAAGAATCCTCCGTTCCCTCATACCTAGATGCTCATAGTCTCTTGACATTGCTTTCAGGCTCTTTGTTGTATCGTTCATCCCCACTTGAAAGAGGAGAAAGGGATGATAATCTGTGGGCTTGATTGTTTTGGTAAGCCTCTCTGTTACATGTTTGATTTTTGTTCCTGGGAGACAACATACTTCCTTTGATAGATTGTCTGGTATAGAAATTGCTGATTCCATTTCTCTGAGAAGTGAGTTTCCTATCACCAGCGCATGCTTTTATCCCTTGGGGAAGTCTGAGCTATTTTTCTTCCTGTCACTGGAACACTTGATAAAGTCCATTCTCCAGATTTCTGCATGTTTTCTTCCAAGGGGAGGATACGAAATTGATTGCTCAGCAACAGCAAGACTGGACTGGACAGCAGGGACAGTTTTCTCAATTTTTTTGTCCATTTGAGTTACATGCTGCCATTGGTCTACCTCTGGGGATAAGTTTTTCATGGTAGTTGTTTGTTCCTTACTGTGTTCAGTTTGGATACAGACTGTATCAAACTGTATATATTTGGATACAGACATGGTCCTTGCTTCCTCTTCCTTTATGTTCCTACCCATAGCAACTCAGATCTCAAAGCTCACAAATATAGGGTCTTGATGGAAGTAACTGGTTCTTGTCTGTATTCTGTTTGTCCTCCTACAATTACTTGTGGTAGGGGTGGATGCTGGGAGTGCAAGGTGCTAGGGCCTTTTTCTTTTATTAGCAATGAATGGTGAAAGACTGGATGCACTATTCACTTTCATAGAGGGAGGTAATTGCAAATGAAATGCTACAGGGTTGATTTGTCAGATGAGCTTGAAGGGTCCCACAAATTTTGCATCTAGTTTCTTAGATGGTCTTGTCGAGATCAAAACTTGGTAGAGAGCCAGACTTCATCTCCTTCAACTAACATTGGCCCTTCCTGTTGATGGGCGTCTGCAGTCTTCTTGGATGGCTGCTTCACCCGTTCTAGCTGCTGTTTCAACAATGTTTGGGCAGCAAGCTTCTGTTGTAAAAAATCCACAGCTCCTGGGAGGGAGTGCTTAATCGGTTTCTCTGGCAAAACTCTGGGATGTGTGCCATACAAGGTTTGGAAGGGGGTCATAGCAACTGATGTGTGGATAGTTACTATATGAAAATTCTGCCAATGGGAGTAATGAAGGCCAGTTCTCTTGGTTGTAGGTTCAGTAGCATCTAAGTACTGCTGCAGGAGTTGGTTAGTTTTTTCAGCCTTGACATTGGTAGGGTGATTATTATTTTATTATTTTATTTTACTATTTTTTTATTTTATTTTATTTATTATTTTCCGCCCATCTTGTAGCAGACAACTCTGGGTGGCTCCTACCATTAAAACCTAACAAATACCTTTAAAAGAGTAAAAGTAGAAATCCCAATCAAGATGCAGTTAAAAAATGGGGAGGGAGGGAACAGGATGTCTGTGATGTCTCCCTTGAACAATTCCCTCAGATGTCAGCTCAGGGGAGGATGAGCCAATTCCTGGTACGTCAGGAACTGAGTTGATTGATGGCTCTGAACGGCTGGCCGGAGGGGAGTTGGCTGAGGTTCCAGCTGGGGAAAGCTTACAGTGGTAGACGGCCAGTGAAGAGGAGGAGGAACTGGCTTCTGCACCTGATCCGAGAACATGTAGGGCAGAGAAAAGGCAGGAGCAGAGAAGGTCAGCCAGACTACTTGAGAGGAGAGGGCCCCTCTTGTCTTGATGGGCTGCCCCGGAAGCTGGCTATTTATCACAGCAGACAGATAAAGGTGTTGCTGGGAATGTGTTTGTTTTTTAGCTGAGTGTTTGGTCGTCATGATTCCTGCTTCACTCTGGATTGACACCATATTTGCAACTGAATCGTGCCTTGGAGACTCTGAACTTTTCTTGCCCCGTGAGCTCTCTTGTGTTTTACCTGGTGGATTTAAGTTTGGTGAAGTTATTTTGTTTAAGCAACGTTCAAGTGTCTTGTGAACTATTGAGCCATTGCTCTGTGAACTAACCTTGGTTTGCTCATGGCTGGACTTGATTAGGACAGTTCAAGGTTTTTGGTGAAGGGAATTGCCTGGGAATATTAATAAACTCACTAGACCACAGTTATGTGTGTGTGTGAGTGAGCGGGGCAGCACAATGTGTGTGGGGGGGAGGTGGGATTGCCTCTTAATTCAACAACCACCTCCAATGTGATGTTTCCCTGTTTAGAGCCCCAGAGCCAGGTCTTCAGGGTCCTGCGCAAGGGAAGAAGGGTGGGAGTCAATCTCACCTCAGGGGGTAAGATGTTCCATAGGGCAGGAGCCATGGCAGAGAAGGCCCTTCTGGACCTCGCCAGGCAGAATTCCTTGACTGACGCAGCCCATAGCATGCCTCCTCTGCCAGTGCGAGTGGGACGGGCCAGTCCTAGGGAGTGAGATAGTTCCATGCAGGGCTTTAAAGGTAATAACCAACACTTTGAATGGCACCCGGAAGCAGACTGGCAGCCAGTGCAGCTTGCTGAGCAGTGATCTAACATGGGTCATCCTAAGGACCCCAAGAACTGCCCGTGTTGCTGCACTGTGCACTAGTTGAAGTTTCTGAATGCTCTTTCAAGAATATCCCCATGTAGAGCGCATTGCAATAATCCAGACATGAGATGACCAGAGATGATTATTATTATTATTATGGTTCATCGCACAGTCAGTCAGATGTTCAGACTGTATTTGGCATTTTTATCCACCTAGCGAGTCCTTCCCAATGACCTGGGATAGGAAAATGTGCATGCTTAATGGTGTTACAGGTATTGTTGCAGGATGTAAGCTGGTCCAAGTAAAGCTGCCTTTTGCAATTGACTGATGGTGAATTTGTCAATGCCAATGGTGTTCAAGTGGTGTTCCAGTTGTTTAGAGATGGCCTATTATTATTGGTACTACCTTTGCTTTCTTTTGCCACAGTTGTTTTATTTCTATGTGCAGGTCTTTGTATATCAAATTTATTTGCTGCCCATCTCGTGGTTCAGGGCAAGTCTGAGCGGCTGATGGGCTAACCTGGATATTCAAAAGTTGGAACAATGCCCTCCAGAACCTGGAAGCAAATTGACTTCCTCTATCAAACACTAGTCTAGACACCATGCCTCTGTCATGAAATATATAATAACAACATCAATAATGATAATAATAATAATAATAATAATAATAATAATAATAATAATAATAATAATAATAATAAAGAGCTGTTTTGTTGGCAGTGGGCAACCCCTTACAAGGGATGAAGTGAGTAATTTTGGTAAAAAGATCCACCATGACTAACATGGATACGTAGCCATGGACTATGGGGGTAAGGCAGTAATAAAATCCAGAGAGACTATATGCCAAGGAGTCGGGAGTGGGTGCAACAACCCTGCTGGTTTCTGATGGTGGGATTTAGCGCTTCTGCAGGTGTGACAAGATGCTACATAGCACCTGATGTCGGCCACCACTTTAGGCCACCACAAGTCATTTTAACATTCTGTGCAGTGTTAAGAACACTCCCCCATGCCACACTGTCTAGTTATCATGGCAAAGCTGCAAAACCTCTCAAAAGTGGAGGTATCACTATTCTGCCCTTGACCTTCAAGGTCCCTCCCTCCACCAAAAACAGGGATATGGTACCTGGTGGGGCTTCTTGGAGGTCATCCATCTGGGCCTGCAAGAAGTGGTCTAGAGGTTGCTGTGCCTTGATCCTGGTGATTAAGTCCTGGTGTGGTTATGTTTTCTGCAAAAAAATTATACCCAGTTTTGCTCACAAAGTCAACCCCCCCTTACCAACTGACAAAGAAAGGGGTTACGTATGCTTGGACTTCTACATACCAGACAGCATTCAAAGAGTTAAAGCAACTTTTTTGCCTGACAACCCCACCTTCAGCATCTGGATCCATCAAAGAGGTTTGTAGTTCACATAGATCCCTCTGATGTTGTCATTGGAGCTATTCTTCTCCAAGAATGTAAGGGGTGCACTTTCTAGAAGGTGCACATTTCCCTATAGAAGTCAACACAGAGCATAAGAACCTGCACGTGTTGCAACAAGACTAAGCTGCTTTCGCCCAGACAGATTAGATAACGTCAATTCTTCATTCAATATGTACCAGGCTCAAAGAATTTACTGCCAGATACCTTGTTGTGTAAACCAGAGTATTCTCAAGTTCAACACACCCCAGTCATGACAAAGGTTTTGCAACCTTCTCATTTCCAACCTACACTGCATACACCACCCTCTGGAAAGTTGGGAGCAAGTCAACCACACCAAGAGTTACTGTAATCAAGGTAGAACAACTTCTAGACCAGAGGTCCCCAACCTTTTTGGCACCAGGGACCAGTTTCATGGAAGACAATTTTTCCATGGACCGGGGGGCAGGGGGGGAGGTTTCAGCCTGGTTCCTAATTGGCCACAGACCGGGGGTTGGGGACCCCTGTTCTAGCCCACTTCTCCCAGCCCTGAATGGATGACCTCAAGGGAAACCCTGCAGGTACCATACCCCTGTTCGTGGTGGAGGGAGGAGCATTGAAACACAAGGGCAGAATAGTAGTCCCCCCCCGCAGGGAACAGATTTTACAACTTTGCCATGGCAACCAGCCAGCAGGGCATGGGGAAGTGTTCAAAACTCTACACAGAACCTTAAGAGACTTTTGGTGGCCTAAGATGACAGCACACATCAAGGACTATGTGGTCTCTTGCCACACATGCAGGAGGGCCAAGTCCCT
This sequence comes from Bothrops alternatus, assembly GCA_034064705.1. Taxonomy (NCBI): domain Eukaryota; kingdom Metazoa; phylum Chordata; class Lepidosauria; order Squamata; family Viperidae; genus Bothrops; species Bothrops alternatus. The sequence continues at coordinate 740,052 of JARGCV010000105.1, read as the reverse complement.
CCATCACAAACTGGCAGGACTCTTGCAACCTCTTCTCTCTCACACACATACACACACACACCTCCGCCCATGGCATACAGTCTTTCTGGGCTTCATTACTGATTTACCCCCAGTCTATTTACATCTATTTTGGTGGTGGTAGATCTTTTCACCAAGATGGCTCATTTCATACGCTGCAAGGGCTTACAAGGGCTCCTGGACTGATTCTACTCATTGGGGGTTTTCAGAGCTCAGCACTCTCCCTTGTCCTGTTTTAACATCTACATGAGGACTCATTTACAGGGCTCATTTCATATTCTGTAATGCCAGAGACACAGCCCAGCTTTTCCTAGACTTTCGCTACTGCGGCATGGTCTCAACATTTCAGAAAGAGACAGTTCCAACCCAAATTTTGGAAAGGCATTGTTCCAGCTCTTGCATGTCAAAGACAGTCTCTTCAGTCCACCACCCTGCCATGAATGGCGAGGCGGGAAGACTAACCAGCTTCTCCAACAATACTTAAGGTGTCACTGTACCTACAGCCAAGACAACTGGCCATCATTTTTGCCCTTGGCAGTGTTTTCTTATAACAATTATCTCCACACATCAATTTCAATGACTCCTTTTCAACCCCTCTATGGAACTCACCCAAGAGTATTACCAGACAACCCCAGAGAAGAATCCTCAGTCCCAGGATCTGCTGACTTTTTACAGCAGGGGTGTCAAACTCAATTTCATTGAAAGCCGCATCAGCATTGTGGTTGCCCTTGGGGGTCTGGGTGGGTGTGGCCTACTGGGTGGGCATTGCTGGGGTGGGTGTGGCCTACTGGGTGGGCGTGGCCAGCTTGATGTCACTCATATCAGGGGTGCCTGTGGGGCCTGGACAGGACTGGGGCAGATCCAAGGGTCTCCAGCTGGGACCGGGGTGAGCTCCAGGGCATGGTCCCTCTCAGGCTATGCGGGGGGGGGCTGGATGGTGGCTCGGGCTGCCGGGAGCCCTGGGCAGCACAGGTCAAACGCCCAGCCCAGCCCTTGAGCTCCCATGGCACCTAGCCCAGCCCCACTTTCCCAAGGGGGCGCCCAGCTGCGCTTACCTCCTTCTCAAGGCTGGTGCTGCTGTGCTCGCTCTCCTTAGCCAGGTTGCTCATGGTGGATTACAAATCTGGGCAGAGTGACAACTTTGGACCTTTGTACAATTATTTGAAGCTGGGACTGAAAGACAGAAGTTGACTAGAAGATTTTCTTCTTCCTGCTTCCCCCTGTGTGTGGGAGTCTATTGGATTATAAGAGGCTACAGACAAAGACTACAAGACTTATTGGAGACGAACATAAAGGTTATATGGTAATATTGATTGTAAGATTGGAGGTTTTGCATAAAGTTGATAAAATGGGTATATATTAGAACTGAGAAAGCTTTGGAGGGTGGGAACAAAAATGAGCATTTCTAACTTAGCTAAAGCTAGCAAAAAACCATCCTCAGCTCTGTATTCTACTACCACCAGTCCTGTGTATCAGAGATCAATTGATGCAATGTTCCAGCAAGAAAAAACTAACACTTTTCAGAAGGAAATGCAAACCACATTACAATTAATTCAGGAAGCAATTACTTCACATAAAGAAGACACAAAGAGAAATCATGAAGAAACAAAAGATAACTTTGATAAAATGAAGGAAGAAATCCATGATTTGAAATCCCAACTGGAAAACATTCAACAGACGATTTCAAAGAATGAGCAAAGGATCCGGACAATTGAAGACAAATCAGTAGAAAGCGATCGAAAGATGGAAGAAATAAAAGATGAAAACCAAAGATTGATGCAGGCAAATAGAGAATTAGATGATTCAGTAGCGGTTTTAGAAATGGAAAAGGCATCTTATTTTTTAAGATTTCAGAATATAATGGAAGACAAGGAGAGGACCCTGCCGATCTGATGATAGAATTGTTGGCTGGAGTGCTGGAAGTGGGGAAGCAGGAAATGGAGGGAGAGATAGACCAAAGTTAACTCAAGTTACGCAAGAAGAAATAAAGTCCCCAGAGAGATTCATGTCAGATTTGTCAAAAGATCAATAAGAGATGAGATATTGAGAAGAGTGAGAGATGACCCATTGCAATATAAGGGAAAAGAAATCGTGATTTTGAAGCAGATACCTAGGAGGATAAGGGATTCACGAAGAGAATATCATTTTTGAGCAAAAAACTAATTAAGAAAGGAGTGACTTTTAGACGGCTGATGCTGGAAGGGATACTAATCAATTGGGACACAAAAAGATACAGATTGGATTCCATCTTTAAAGCAAGATAATTTTATGACAGATACAGAGCTTTTCTCGAAAAAGGAAACCCAGAACTTCAACCAGAAGGGGAATTTAGAAAACAGGAAGAGACAGCATTAGAAGGGGCGGCCAAACAAAGAAGATGAAGAAATAGAAATTACAATACAGGAAGAAGTAAGAGGGTAGATGTGGTGAAGGGGGAAATGGGCGAGCAACACCAAAATTTATGTGTAGGTATTTATCTCATTTCATTTATTGACTATATGAATGCTAAAGAATGTATGCTAACATCTTATAAATATTATGGTATATGTATCGGGGACAGTTTTGGAATGAAACTGATAAAGTCTTAAAATAGGTTTAATAGAAATTCATGACAGAAATGGAATATATTAAATTTATGTTTTTGGTTTTTTTCTTTTCTCTTTTTTTTCTGTCTTGTGTGGGAGAGGGAAATAGAAAGATGATAAGAGAATGTATTAAGTTGAGTTGTTTATGTATGTTTTTATTCTGTAATTTTTGTTCACTCAATCACCACGGTGTGTTTTAAGCATTTATTGTTAAAATCATAAAATCAATAAAATATATTAAAAAACAAAACAAAACAAAAACCTAGCGAGTGGGTTCATCGAATGGGCCAAATCTACCATGGGAGCCCCTGTGTTGTTCAAAGAGAAAAAAGATGGATCTCTTCGTCTCTGCGTAGACTATAAGGGTCTTAACACTGTGAGTGTGGAAAGTAAATATCCCCTCCCCCTCCTAAAGGACTTATTAACCCATCTGGCTAAGGGGAGTGTCTTCACTAAATTAGACCTGAGAGTGGCATATTACCGGGTGAGAATAAAAGAGGGAGACGAGTGGAAAACTGCCTTCAACTGTCCTATGGGGAGCTATCAGTTCAAAGTCATGCCATTTGGACTACAGGGGACCCCAGCCGTATTTATGCAGTTGATTAATGAGGTCCTACATGATCACTTGTACAAAGGGGTTTTGGTGTATCTTGATGATATCCTGATATACAGCACGAATATGACTGATCACATAAAGCTGGTGAGAGAAGTGTTAAATAAACTATTGAATGCCAAACTTTATGCCAAATTGTCGAAATGTGAATTTCACCAGACCGATTAGATTATCTTGGTTACAGAATTTCCAACAAGGGTATTGAAATGGATCCAGCCAAGGTGAAAGCTATAATCGAATGGCAGCCCCCAAAGACTCGCAAACAGCTCCAGAGCTTTCTGGGTTTTGCCAACTTTTATCGTCAATTCATCCCCTCTTTTGCCGAGATTGCCCTACCCCTTACAGAACTACTCAAAACAGGCAAAGGAGGAGGGAAGCCATGACTGGGCCAACCACTAGCATGGACGATGGGCTGTTAAACAGCTTTTGAGAATTTAAAGAGATTATTTGCTCCTGAACCGGTCCTAAAGCACCCCTGCCCAGGGGAGCCCTTTGTGATTCAAGCCGATGCCAGCAATGTGGCAGTTGGAGCTGTGTTACTACAAAAGAGAGGTCCTGCAACCCTGTGCCTACACCTCTAAGAAATTTACTGAAAGCAAGCGGAGATGGGCAATCTGGGAGAAAGAGGCCTTTGCGATTGGGTGGGTGCTATTAAACTGGCGACACTAACTAGAAGGGAGCAAGGTGCCATTTGAAGTATGGCCAGATCACAAAAATCTAGAAGCACTGAAAACTCCCTGCAAATTGTCCCCAAAGCAAGTGCAGTGGGCACAGTACTTTAACTGCTTCAACTTCACTCTAAAGTACATACCAGGAGGAAAAAACTTCCTAGCTGATGCGCAATCCCGCTTACCCCAATACAAAAGCGAACGGGTGGAGGTTAAGGCAATTATCCCCAATCCACAAACTGCCGCTCAACTTACGCCTCGCAGGGTCCCCAATCCTGATGACCCTGGGGTAAAGAAAATAAAACGAGAGGTCCTGACCGATTAATGGTTCAAAGATAATCAACGCTCCCTAATGTGCAAGGATGGCTTGGCTTACAAAGGGGGGAAACTATATTTGCCAGAAGCCCTCCGTCTTAATGCTCTCAAACACAGCCATGATGTAAAACAGGCTGGACACTTTGGATATTTGAAAACCCTACACCTCACCCCACCGGCAATTTTGGTGGCCAGGGCTGAAAAGGGATGTGGAAAACTATGTAAAAAGTTGTACTGTATGTGCCACAATGAAAAGAATTCCAGGGAAAAACGCTGGGTTACTGCAACTGGTGGCAAACCCTTCTCAACCATGGGAAGAAATAGCTATGGACTTTATAGTAGACCTACCTGAAGGTAGAGGAAATACTGTCATCTGGACTGTGATAGACCTGTTCTTGAAGCAGGCTCATTTCATCACCTGCAAGGACTCCCATCTGCTCAACGACTGACCAAATTGTTCCTGAAACATATCTACTGGCTGCATGGCGCCCCTAAGCGAACAATTTCAGATGGGGGTGCAGTTCACAGCGAAGTTTTGGAGGAGTTTTCTTAAATTAATTGGATCATCTCAAGGTTTATCATCTGCTTTTCATCCTGCCACCAATGGGGCTGCAGAATCCGCTAACGAAATGGTGGAGCAATATCTTAGATGCTACGTTTCTTACCAACAGACGAACTGGACTGACCTCCTCCCTTTTGCGGAGGTGGCGTACAATAATTCTGTGCACAGCAGCACCGGCTACACGCCTTTCAGAGTGGCCACAGGAAAAGAGTTCAGCCCGATACCTGAATACCCTCAGGTGCCCTCCGCTTCCCAGACACTTGACCAAAAGGGGGGGGGGGAAATGACATTGCCATAGGTGTATATTACAGACCACCCAACCAAACAGAGGAAATAGATGAACTTTTTGCTAGTCAGCTAACTAAGGTATGTAGCAAGCACATCACAATATTAATGGGGGACTTTAATTACCCTGACATCAGCTGGGAGACAAACTCTGCACCAAGTGGAAGATCAAACAGGTTCCTGGCAAACCTAGCAGACAACTTTGTCTCCCAAAAAGTAGAGAAGGGAACTAGGGGATTAGCCATTTTGGATCTAATTCTCACTAACAGAGATGAAATGATAGAAGGTGTTGAAGCCATAGGAACCCTGGGAGGAAGTGATCATGGAATATTAGAATTCAACATTATGGAAGCACAAGCAACAGAACACAGTCAAACTAGAGTCTTGGACTTCAAGAGAGCTAATTTCAATAAACTTAGAGAGGGCTTGGGATGGATTCCATGGATGAGAATCCTCAAGGGGAAAACAACTCAAGAAGCTTGGGAAATTTTGAAAAATGAGATAATAAAAGCACAGTCTAGCACAATACCAATAAAGAGGAAAAACAACAGCTCTCAAAAGAAACCAGCATGGCTGCATAAAGAACTCTCTGACAAATTGAAAGATAAAAAGGACAAGTATAAAGAGGGGCACATAACTAAGTCAGAATATCAGCAAATAGCCCGAGCCTGCAAAGACGAACTAAGGCTTGCAACCAAAGTCAAAAATAACAAAAAAAGCTTCTTTCAACATGTAAAGAACAAGAAAAAAGTGAAGGAAACTATTGGTCCATTAGTGGGTGAAAGTGGCAAGAAGGTGACAAGCAACAGGGAGAAAGCAGAACTATTTGACTCCTTTTTTGCATCTGTCTTTACACAAAGGGAAAAAACAGACCAACCTATCAAAAATAGTGCCATAAAAAACAAAATAGAAATACAAGTTAAGATAGGTAACAAAATGGTAAGTGAACACCTGTCCAGCCTAGACGAGTTCAAATCACCAGGACCAGATGGATTACACCCCAAGGTTCTTAAGGAACTGGCAGATGTGATCTCGGAACCACTGAGCTATATTTTTCAAAGATCCTGGAGCACAGGGGAACTGCCAGAGGACTGGAAAAGAGCTGATGTAGTTCCCATCCTCAAAAAAGGGAAAAAATGGACCCAGGAAATTACAGACCTATCAGCCTGACCTCAATACCTGGGAAGATTCTGGAAAAGATAATCAAACAACGAATCAATGAACACCTAGAGGCAAACAAAGTCATTACTAAAAGCCAAAATGGTTTGTCAAAAATAGATCATGCCAGACAAATCTTATTGCATTCTTTGACCAAGTGACAAAATTAGTGGATCAGAGGAATGCTGTGGACATAATTTACTTGGACTTCAGTAAGGCATTTGATAAAGTAGATCACAACCTACTACTTGATAAGATAGAAAAATGTGGGGTAGAGAGAATCACCACCAGATGGATCCGTAGCTGGCTGACCAGCCGTACTCAGCGTGTGGTCCTCAATGGAACCGCATCTACATGGAGGGAAGTGTGTAGTGGGGTGCCCCAGAGCTCTGTTCTGGGCCCAGTGCTCTTCAACATCTTCATCAACGATTTGGACGAAGGGATAGATGGGGAACTCATCAAATGTGCAGACGACACCAAGCTGGCAGGAATAGCCAACACTTCAAAAGACAGTCTTAAGATACAGAAGGATCTGGACAGACTTGAACACTGGGCACTATCTAACAAAATGAAATTCAATGGTGAAAAAAGCAAGGTTCTATATTTAGGCAAGAAAAACTAAATGCACAAATACAGCATAGGTGGCACCTTGCTCAATAGTAGTAAATGTGAGAGGGATCTTGGTGTCCTAGTAGACAATCACCTAAATATGAGCCAGCAGTGTGCTGCAGCTGCCAAAAAGGTCAACACAGTGCTAGGCTGCATTAACAGAGGGATAGAATCAAGATCACGTGAAGTGTTAATACCACCTTACAATGCCTTGGTAAGGCCACACTTGGAATACTGCATCCAGTTTTGGTCACCACGATGCAAAAAAGATGTTGAGACTATAGAAAGAGTAAAGAGAAGAGCAACAAAGATGATTAGGGGACTGGAGGCTAAAACATATGAGGAACTGTTGCTGGAATTGGGTATGTCTAGTTTAACGAAGAGAAGGACGAGGGGGGACATGATAGCAGTGTTCCAATATCTCAGGGGCTGCCAAAAAGAAGAGGGAATCAAGCTATTTTCCAAAGCACATGAAGGCAGGACAAGAAGCAACGGGTGGAAACTAACCAAAGAGAGAAGCAACCTAGAACAAAGGAGAAATTTGCTGACAGTGAGAACAATTAATCAGTGGAACAACCTGCCTCCAGAAGCGGTAAATGCTCCAACACTGGAAATTTTTAAGAAGAGACTGGACAGCCATTTTTCCGAAATGGTATAGTGTTTCCTGCCTGAGCAGGGGGTTGGACTGGATGACCTCCAAGGTCCCTTCCAACTTTACTATTATTATTATTAATTGGGTATGTCTAGTCTAGTCTAATGAAGACCAGGGGTGACATGATAGCAGTGTTCCAATATCTCAGGGGCCGCCACAAAGAAGGAGTCAAGCTATTCTCCAAAGCCCCTGAAGGCAGGAGAAGAAGCAACGGATGGAAACTAATCAAGGAGAGAAGCAATCTGGAACTAAGGAGAAACTTCCTGACAATTAGAACAATTAACCAGTGGAACAATCTGCCTCCAGAAGTTGTGAATCCTCCAACACTGGAAGTTTTTAAGAAGAGACTGGACAACCGTTTGTCTGAAATGGTATAGGATTTCCTGCCTAAGCAGGGGGTTGGACTAGATGACCTCCAAGGTCCCTTCTAACTCTTTCTATTCTATTCTCATTTTCAATGTGAGCCTATCCATTTCTGCACAGTCCAAGATTTTCTTAATTATATCTTCTTCAGATGGTATTTCTTCGTTTTTCTAATATTGAGCAAATGTAATTCTCGCTGCTGTTAATACATGTAATATTAAGTATAAACATTATTTATCATAATTTTCTGAAATTATACCTGAAAGAAATAGTTCCGGTTTATAGTCTACATGTGCTCCTAATCAACTTCTCCAGCCACCTATGTATTTTTGACCAAAAGTTCTTTGCTTTAGGGGATGTCCACCAAAGATGGTAATATGTGCCTGGATTTTATCCACATTTCCAACAATTGTTAGACATATTTTTAAACATTTTTGCTAGTCTTGCAGGTGGTAAGTGCCATCTATAGAACATTTTATATAGAATTTCTTTATAAGTAGCTGCCCTTGTTATTTTATAGTTTCTTTCCCGTAAGTTTTGTTATGTTTCTAACTCTACATTGGGCCCAAAGTTTTTTGCCCAAGTTATCAGTGTTTCTTTAACTTGTTCATCTTCCATCTTTAAATTTAAAAGAAAACTGTACAATTTCTTAATCAATTTGTCATCTGATGACAATAGTATCTGGTCAAATGCTGTCTGATCTTTGTAAAAACCATATATTTTTGCAACTTTCTTGTATCTCATTTGCATTTGCAAATATGGCCACCATGATAGCTCTATGCCTTGTTCTTCCAATTCTTGTTTAGTTTGTAGTTTCCCATCAGTATTCAAAATATCTTTATAAGTCACGAGTTTCTCATAATTAATTAAACTTGGGTGTACAAACGCCTCCATTGTCGAAATCCATCCTGGCATTTTCATGTAAATTCTCGATTTTATCTTTTCCCATGTCAAAAGCAATGCATTTCTTACATAGTGCTTTTGAAAGTATTTATGAATTTTGTTCTTCCCATACCATAGAAATGCATGCCATCCAAGTTGTAGGTCATGCCCTTCTAAGTATAATAGTCTTTTGTTTCTAAGGGTTATCCATTCTTTTAACCATGTTAGTGCAGTTACTTGATAGCACAAAACCCAATCTTGTAGCCCAAAGCCTCCATTTTCTTTCACTTCTTGTAACATTTTCAATCTAATTCTAGCTTTTTTCCCTTGCCAAATAAATTTCAATATCAATGCATTTAATTCATCAAAAAAAATTCTCAATTTTTATTGGTATTGTTTGAAATAAAAAAAGTAGTTTTGGTAGAATGTTCATTTTCACAGTCGCTATTCTTCCCAAAATTGATAGTTGTAGATTTTTCCATTTTTCCAGCTCTATTTTTATTTGTTTTAGTAATTTTATGTAGTTGTCTTCTTTTATTGTTGCGCACCTTGCTGTTAGATATATCCCCGAGTATTTAACTTTCTTAACTACTTGAAGGTCTGTTTTTTCTGACAATTGGTTTTTTTATCTGTAAGATTTTTAACTATAACTTTTAGTCTTTTCTCTATTTTCAGTCCTGCTACTTCTCCAAATTCTTCGATCTTTGCTAATAATTTAGGACTTGTCCCCAAGGGATCCTCTAATATAAATACCAAATCATCCGCAAATGCTTATAGTTTGTACTTTTCATCTTTTATCTCCATTCCTTTCATTTCTGGGTCCTTTCTAACGTTTCTGTTCAGCACTTCCAGGGTTAAAATAAATAATAGTGGAGATACTGGACACCCTTGTCTTGTACTTTTTTAAATATTGAAACTCTCCGTGAAATCTCCATTCACAATTATTTTAGCTGTTTGTCTATGATAAATTGTTTGGATTATATTCATAAAGTTTTCTTCAAAATCCATATAGTTTAGTTGTTGAATGCCAATTGACATTATCAAAAGCTTTCTGTGCATCTAGAAAGATTAATGTCATTTGTTTCCCTGGATGCATTTCATAATATTCCAGTGTGTCTAAAATCATTCTTAAATAATTCTTTATTTGTCTCTTTGGTAAGAATCCATTTTGATCTGAATGTATGAATTCAATCAAAAATCTCTTTAATCTTTCTGCTATTATTAAAACAAAGATTTTATATAATCCACGTTTAATACAGATATTGGTCTGTAATTCTTTATCTGGGTCAAGTCTGAGTCTTCTTTGGGTATTAGCATAATATTAGCTTCTATCCATGTAGTTGGTAGTTTGGCCTTTAATAATACCTCATTACACACTTCTTGTATTGGTAAGATTAGTGTCTCTTGTAAATATTTGTAAAATTCTGCCGGTAGCCCATTTGGGCCTGGTGTCTTGTCTATCCCTTCTGTCAACTCCATCACTGTTATTTTTCCATTTAGCATATTCTTGAAATTCTCTGAGATTTTTTGGTAGCTTAGCGTTTTCTATATATTGCCTTATTTTTTCCTGAGGAATTTCTTTTATATTATAGTGTTTCACTCTTTAATTATTTTTATTGCATCATTTTGACATTGTAAATCACCTCTCACATCTTGTAACTTATGTACCGTGTTTCCCCGATAGTAAGACACCCCCGATTGTAAGACGTATCGGGGTTTTCAGGGGGTCGGCTAATATAAGCCGTACCACGAAAGTAAGACATATTACTCCTGCCCACTTCCGCCTCCTGCTTAAAATACTTAAATACTTAAAATACTTAAAATACTTAATATACTTAAAATACTTAAAATAAAACTGACAATTGTTTTCCAATCAATATAAGCCGTACCCCGAAAGTAAGACATAGTGGGGCTTTTGGGGATAACAAGAAAGTGTGACCCTGTCTTGCTTTAGGGGAAACACGGGTATCAATTACTTCTCTCTTTTTTTAGTTTATAAGCCAACCATCTCCCTGGCTTATTGGCATTTTCAAAAAAAAAATGTTTTGCTCTTTTAATTTGTTGGGCCATTTCTTCAGTTTCTATTAAATTTAATTTGTGTTTTATTATCTCCATTTGTTCTTTAAGAGTTTTCTTTGTGGAGCTCTTTGTAATTCTAATTCTAATTTTGTAAGTTCTTCTTTTAGCTTAGTTTGTTGTTGTTTATGTCTTTTTCGCCATATAAGTTATGGCTAATCCTCTAAAATATGCTTTGGCTGTGTCCCAGACATTTTGGAGTGATGTATCTTCTTTCTTGTTTTCTTTGAAGAAGAATTTGAAGAAAAATTCCATTTCCTTTACAGTTTTTTGTATAAATTCTTTCTCTTTCAATAAGGATTGGTTTAATGTCTATCTTATTTTTTTCTTTGTTCCTCTCCATGTCATCTTTATCGGATTATGGTCCACCCATATGTTAGTTTCTATCTCAATCTCTTGTATGTCCCTTCTTAATTCAGGAGATATCCATATCATGTCAATTCTGGACCATGATTTGTGGCTATTTGAATAAAATGTATATTGAGATTTCTTAGAATTTATTTCTCTCCATATGTCCTGTATACAAATCTCTTCTGCCATTTTAAAAAAGGCCTTAGGCAAAATGTTCCTTCCTTTTTTCCCTATTTTACTACTAATTAACTTTCCATCTACAATTGCATTAAAATCTCCTACTAAACAAATATTTTGGTACTCCATTTCCACTATTCTCCAGCATGGTGGATGTAGAATCCACTGGATTGGGTTATTTCAGCCTTCCTGCTCAGAGAGACTAGGAAAAAAACTTTAGCCACGCCTTCCCCTGGGTGTGTCTCCCAGTTTTTTCCTAGTCTCGGCTCAGAGCAGACACCTTTTTCCTGGCTCCGTTGGAATTGATTCCATACTTAATTTAAATCAGTTTCTAATTGAATTTTTTTCCAAATTGCTTCCAAATTACTTTCAAAGGGGCAACTGGTTGTCCTTTAGACCAGGCTCTGGGGCAGGGACTTCGTCCCTTCCAGAGCTGGGTCCTTTGATTCAAAGAGACTCCATTCCCCCCTTGGAGCTCGGATCCGCTCCAGGATTTGCAGACAGCCTTGCCTGCGCTCCCATACGCTCCGACAGGGCAAGCGGCAGCAATCGAAGCCGGAGGACATCGGATCCAGGCACGGGGCTCCGTGGTCGCTGGAAACGCTCCAGACAAACCGCAAGTGCCCGATCGGAGGGGGGGTAGCGGGGAGCACAGATTAACCCCGTACGGCCATTTTAGAGCTGTTTCGTCGGCTGAGGGATTTTCCCTCGCAAACGGCCAAAGCGCGGCCACCATTTTGGCCGCATGGTTTACAGAGGCCGCCTTCTGCATAAATCCCGAAGGCCGCCATCTTGGATTAGGGCCTACTAGGCCCCACCAGTCACTATACCTGCCTTGGCCTGGGGTGCCAGACCCGAGCAGGGATAGCCTCCCATCGCACTTCCAGCGCCCGGAGGCTCATCGACGGCCGTCCTCCTCCGAGCAGGCCGCGTCTCCTGGCCGGCCCTGCCGGACCCTAGGCCTCCCTTCAGGGCAGCATAGGCCACAAGGAGGCTCCCGGACCTAAGGGCCCTATCCACCAGCGTGGTTGACTATTGCCTGACTGCAATTCATCGTCCCTTCTAGAGCTGGGAGAGGAGGCATTACCCCGTGGGCCCTGGTTCCCTAGGCCCCGGCAGGAGTGAAGGTTTTAACAGGCCGCCTGCTATTCCTAGCCATGGCCTTTAGCCACTAGGCCTACCGGACAGGTTTATAGCCTGCCCGACTGCTCTGCCTTATAGTCTGTAGTCACTGTGAGGGGCGGCTGCGCTCTGACCTGACTACCATCATACGACCGCAATCCCAAATTCTTTCCACTAGCCACCCTCTTGCAGGCTTGGTTGGTAACAATGGCAGACAGTGCCTCGCCAGTGGCTCCCTTGGTCTCAGGTGCTCCCCCTGCGCAATCAAAGCGCAGACCCACAGAATTGGATACAGGGGGTAAGAAAAAAGCTAAGACGAAGCACCTTACTTCCAAAAAGACGTCTAGGGCAGCCGAGCGAGAGGCCTCGAGGAGGCACCAGGCACTGGAGAGGGAATTCTCCAAGGCACAGCGGCTCCTATCCAGTGGGGCCGATCCCGTTCCCCCTGCCCCACTGGATAACAATATCTCGGAGCCAACCCAGGCACCCGCGCAGAATGCCACCTGGATTGCCACTCCTCTGGGGGAAACCGAACAGGCAGGTCCCTCTCACTCCTCCCCTCCTCCTCAGCAGGGCCCCCAAGTGGCTATTGCCCCAGCGTTGGTAGGGGCCACCTTTGGGGGCCAGGGGCCCACATGGTCACAGGCCCAATTCCAGGCCTTCATGCAGCACGCCTTCGTGCAATTCATGGCCCCACCCAGGATGCCACAGGTTCCTCCTCAGGTCCCACCCCCTCCCACTGGTCTTCCCTCTCAGCAGGACTACACCTCAGCTCCGGAATCTGTTATCTCGGAAGCCTCATCTCAGGTGGGAGAGGGGGAGTCCGAGGACTCGGACATAGCGGATACCCCAGTGTCAGACGAGGAGGAGGCAGAGCCCGATCAGGCCTCTGCATCATGGCTCCTTGATCACTCCATCTTCACATCCTTACTGTCAAAGGCATGCGCCACCACCAGTTTAACCTCCGTGCAGGAGGAGAAACCCTCCACCTCAGCAGACAAGGAGTCCAATCCGTTGTTCAAGGTGAATGTGGTGGAACACAAGCAGATCCCCTGCCCTTTTGTGTTCCGGGATGCGGTGGAGGCCCAATGGGCCTCCCTGTCCACCATCCCCAGGGAAAGCTCCCTGGAAAAGAAGCTCTATAATGTGGCCCCGTCTTTCGCTTCCCTGATAGACGTCCCTTCAGTGGATTCCCCCCTAACTTCCTTGTTTTCAAATTCTGCCGCCTCAGGAGACATGACAGAGTTCCTCACAGCGGAGGACAAGAAGTTCAAGGCCAACTACAGAAGAGCGCACCTGACCTCAGGTCAGGCCATCAAGGCAGCTACAGGGGCCTCCTTCTTCGCCAGGGCGTCCATCGTGGCTCCGGGAACTTCAGGCCACGGTCCCTCCGGAACGGGTCAGAGTGCACCAGACACTCATCAAGCTGGTAGGGGCCTCACAGTACATGGCCGACGCCTCCCTCCACTCGGCCAAGTGTTCGGCCCGTTCAATAGGCGCCACAGTGGCCTCCTGCAGGCTCCTGTGGCTGAAACACTGGAGGGCGGACCTACGAGCAAAGTGCCACCTCTCCTCGGCCAAGTACGCAGGCAAGGACCTGTTTGGCCCCATACTGGACCCACATGTGGTCGAGGGTAGGGACAAACATAAAGTCATTGCCCACCCCTCCAGAAAGACTAACAGACGGCAGCAGCCGGACTCCCGCAGACAGGCCTCATGCTCCCCGGGCTCTTGGGAGTGGAGGCAGCCCTTTCGGACAGGGCAGTCCTGGGATGGGCCCAGAGGTTCACGTTCCTTCCCCCAGAGGCAGGACCGTCAGCAGGACCGCCAAAACACAGGACCCAGGGGCCAACCTCAGGCTAAACGCCCCTTCAAGGGGTCGGGGGGCCGCCCTTTCCGGCGAGCCAAGTGACTTCCTCAGAGAGGCCCCAATTGGGGGGCGCCTTGAGCGTTTTTATCAGGTCTGGGAGCAGACCACCATCGACTCCTGGGTCAGAGATACCGTCAGGCGGGGCCTGACACTCGAGTTCGAGGCGATCCCGCACGATCGCTTCCTCCAGTGCCCGGTGTCGCGAAACCCCTCCAAGGCACGGCTGGTATCTACCGCCATCCAACACCTCCTGGACATCAGGGCCATAGAGCCCGTACCGGGGGACCAGGTTGGGACAGGTTTCTACTCCATCCTGTTCATGGTCCCCAAGGCATCAGGAGGGTGGAGGGCGATTCTGGACCTAAAGGGCCTGAACCGGTTCCTAGTGTACCGGCGATTCAAAATGCAGACCCTAAGGTCCATACTGGCTGGCATCAGGAAGGGGGACCTCCTCTCCTCCATAGGCCCTGATAGACTCAGAACAGTGCAGGGTCTACCTATCCCAGGAGCGACGACAGAGCATCTGGACACTGATATCCCAGATCCGGGGCGCGAGAAGGGTCCCTCTGGTGCAGTTGTCCCAGCTCCTGGGGAAGATGGTATCCTGCATGGGCGAGACTCCACTCGAGGACCCTCCAGTGGTTCCTCCTTCCCTTCCAGAAACAAAACCTCAGTGCCTCCCCCCCAGAAGGTCCAGGTGCCACCCCATGTACTTGCAACCCTCCAGTGGTGGTCCTCCAAAGCCATGGCCAAGGGGACAGTTTTCAAGGAACCCCCCAGGATAGTCCTAACCACAGACGTCAGTCTGTTCGGCTGGGGGGCCCACCTCCAAACCCAGTTAGCACAGGGCCGTTGGTCCAGGGAGGACCTCAAGCAGAACATAAACTGGCTAGAGCTAAGGGCCATCCACCTGGCCCTCCTCCACTTCTCCCCCCTAGTGACAGGCAAGCATGTGCTAGTTCTGACGGACAACGTGGCGGCCAAGGCCCACGTAAACAAACGGGGGGACACACATTCCTGGGCCCTCCTCCAGGAGGCCAGGGACCTGGGTCTGTGGGCAGAGATGCACCGGAGGTCGATAAGGGCGGAGCACATCTCGGGGGAGGCAAACCGGCAGGCAGACTCACTGAGCAGGGTGACCGTGGACCACGCAGAGTGGCGACTGGACACCAGAATATTTGACCTAATATCAAGCAGGTTCGGCAGGCCATGCCTGGATCTCTTTGCCTCCCCGGCCAACGCCCAGCTCCCCAGGTTCTTCTCCAGGTTTCCGGCCACAGGGGCCGAGGGGACGGACGCACTGCGGTGCAGATGGCCAGAGGGCCTGCTGTATGCCTTCCCTCCCCTCCCCCTAATCCAAGCGACCATCCGCAAGCTGCTCCTGGAGCAAGCGGAGGTGATCTTGGTTGCGCCATACTGGCCTCGGCGCCCGTGGTTTGCAGACCTAGTGGATCTGTCCCTGTCTCCACCGTGGAGACTACCGCAGGACCAGGTGGCCCTCTCCCAGGGGGAGCTTCGCCACCCAGACCCTCAGTGGCTGCAATTAGCCGCCTGGCACTTGAGCGGGAGCATCTAACCAAGCAGGCTTACTCCCGAGAGGCGATCACCATGATCCAAGCCTCTAGACGCCCCTCAACAAACAGGATCTACGACGCAACATGGCAAAATTTCTGCCAGTGGTGCTCCTCAAGGGGATTGGACCCCCTCTCAGTAATTGTCCCAAACATCCTGGACTACCTGCTAGACGGCATTTCCAAAGGTTTGTCCACCAACACCATCCGCAGACAGGTGGCGGCCCTATCCACGGTCCTCACCTGCGACAATTGGGGTCCTCTCTCTCACCACCCAGCGATCGCGGCTTTCTTCAAGGGGGCGGCAAATTCCGGTCCACCGACGGTCCACAGATATCCGTCCTGGGACCTACCCACAGTATTACAGGCCTTAACGGCGGCTCCCTTCGAGCCCCTGCGATCATGCTCCCTACACTTCCTCTCCTTGAAGGTTGCCTTCTTGATAGCCATCACTTCAGCCAGAAGGATCTCGGAGCTGGCCGCTCTGTCAGTTCGGGAGGACCTGTGTACCTTCCACCAAGACAGAGTGGTTCTCAGACTAGACCCCTCCTTCATTCCCAAGGTCAACACTAGCTTCCATAGATCACTGGATCTCGTACTACCCAGCTTCTGCCCTACTCCGACCCATAGACTAGAACGCCAGTGGCACAAACTGGACGTGCGCAGGGCCCTGCGCACTTACATAAAGCGCACCGGGTCCTTCCGCAAGTCGGAGGTCTTGTTTGTCTCCTTCCAGCCATCAGGCATGGGCCGCAAGGTATCTTCCGCCACCATTGGCAGGTGGATCAGGGCTTGCATTGCTAGGGCGTATGTCTCACAGTCGCTTCCCGTCCCATCACATATCATGGCGCACTCCACACGTAGCACGGCAACTTCCGCGGCCTGGTCCACCCAGGCCTCCATAGAGGAAATTTGTAGGGCGGCGTCCTGGTCGTCTCCGTCCTCATTCATTACCCATTACAAGATTGACAGGTTTGCCGCGGCGGACGCCGCGTTCGGCAGACGGGTCCTTCAACAGGTGGTTGCCTCCAGGGAGACGCCAGCCTAGACCTTCCCACCCTAGGGGACATGGGGGGCTTTGGTATGTCCCAATCCAGTGGATTCTACATCCACCATGCTGGAGAAGGGGCGTTGTCTTACCTGAACGCCTTTTCTCAGCATGGTGGTGTAGAATCCACACCCTCCTTTGAACAACGGGCTAGGCTTGCGTGGAGGGCACCCCTCTTCTATTACTCTCTTACCTTTTTGGAGCCACGGTGTCAGAACTTAAATACCTCGCCTCGTTAAAAACTGGGAGACACACCCAGGGGAAGGCATGGCTAAAGTTTTTTTCCTAGTCTTTCTGAGCAGGAAGGCTGAAATAACCCAATCCAGTGGATTCTACACCACCATGCTGAGAAAAGGCGTTCAGGTAAGACAACGCCCCTTTTCTTATGTAGTCTTCGATAAAATTCTTCTTGTTTATTATTCGGTGCATAAATTGCTACCATCAATGTCTGTTTTTGTTTTATCATTATTTCTGCCAGTAATATTCTTCCTTCTTCGTCCGAATAGATTTGTTTGGAGTTCATTGTTTCTTTGATATATAGAGCTATTCCTCTTTTCTTTTGTTGTGCTTGTCATGAGTCTGACTAATGAAACACTTCAAAGAACTTTCAGGCATGGTTTAACCTAAAGCCTTTTATTAGTGTAGAGGGGTGTCAGCACGGCATGGTGGATGCCAAGATCTGAATTTCCCTTCCTTTGCACGTAACATTCCAGGCATTTCCCCTCCCCTATTTTGGGGTCATGATTCACATCTTCCAATTAACCTGGAGGGCAAAAGATTCACTTCCGTTCCTTTTCCCGGGCTTTCCTTATAATTCTCCTCCCCTTTCTCTGTCATCTGAATTAACTGTAAAAATACCAGACAGTTCTGCATATTTTGTCAAAGCAAGAATATTCAATATCAGCGGCGTTGACATCCAGCCCCCCCTTACAAAAAGGACAGATTCAGTAATGTAAACAAAAGGATACGTTAATGACTAGTTCTCGGTTTGTTGGGGTATTTCGCATTAAACCATTTGACGAGCCTGTCAGCTTTCACCTCACTGGATTTCACCCAGGTGGCTTCAGGCAACGGGTATCCCTTCCATTGTACTAGGTACTGCAATTTCCCTTTAAAAATTTTAGAGTCAAGAATACGTTTCACTTCATAGTGGGTCTGTCCCGCAACTACGAGGGGACCAGGTGCCTTCTTCGGGGGAGGTCTTAAAGTGGAGCCCCGATAAGGTTTTAACAAGCTGCAATGGAAGACTGGGTGAATTCTCCAGCATGAGTGGATGTCGAATCCACTGATGGTTACCACAGCCTATTAGCCCTGTGACTAGGTCCGAATTTTAGCTCCACCTCAGGCCGGAAGTTCCTTCCTCTTCCAGTTTTTGACCTAGTCTCCAGCCCGAGAACATCTCGTTGAGTTGGCTCCGCGAGTAGAGTTACTTAGTTGGAGAAATTTGGACTTAAACTGATCTTAAGCGTTTTTTCTTAGCTTTAGACTTAATTGGGCACTGGGAATTTGATTTTTAAATTTAAGATCGTGAAATCAGTCGAAGATTTGGCTGTAAGGTAGGCCTTGGAGGTTTCCCGGGCCTCAAGGGCTTGGGCTGCTGGAGCCGTAGGGGGTGACGTCCCTCGGCTCTCTGCCGCTGCCCGAGTCCATCTCTCATCTCCGTTCGCTCTCCGGAGCGTTGGCAGAGGACCCTCCCCATCGACCGGCTACAACAAACAGCCGCTACAACAAACAGCAAGTGGGGGCTCGGAGTGGGGAGGAGAGCGCCGGTTGGTCTGCGAAGGGTGGTGTCCGGCGTGGGTCCCCTCGGAGTCACCGCTCAGTGGTCAAATTGGGGTGGATTGCGGCCGTTGAGAGCTGCGTGTGCACGAGGACGGGTGCCATAGTAGGAGGCCGAACACGCTTTTTGGCGTGGCGGCCATCTTGGGAAGGGGCGGCCTGAGCAGTGGCCGCCATCTTGGTAAGGGCACTCCGATCTATCTGGCAGGCCCGGAGCGCCATTTTGGAAGTGTGGCCGGGGCCTTTCCCCACAAGGGGTTGTCGCAATTCGCCCGGTGCCCGGACGGAGGCCTTCGGGCCGGCAAAGTTTTTACTGCAGTTGGGCCCGGTTCCTCGTCGCCTTAGTACCTGCTGTAGTCAGGCCGGACCAGGGGAAGTGTCTCAGCAGACCCGGATTGCATCCGGAGTAACTCTCTTGTTCCGTAAGTGGTTTCTCTGACTGTGTGCCTTTCTGCTCTTAGAATTTTAGCATTGAGTGAGCGCAGTTATAGGGGATTTAATACCTCCTGTTCCACCTAGTTGTGACATTTAGTCACCCGGCCTCACAGACGAACTTAAGCGAGTCGTCTGACTGCCTGTAACTGCCAGCGCATCTGTGCAGAAATAGGGCTTATCCCTTACCTGCCTGTTTGATTGACGTCCTTGGAAATGTTTTCCCCCCGTTTGTTTGGATACCTTTAATGGACCTTCCAGACGGCGATGGCAGACAGTGCTTCGTCTCAGGTGTACCAAGGCTCAGCCCCCCTCCCCTCTTTGCCAAAATGCAGAGCTACGGATTCGGAACCGGGGGAGGGCAAGAAGAAGGCTAAAACAAAGCACCTGACTGAAGAGCCGTTGAAGGCAGCCGAGCGACAGGCCACGAGGAGGCACCAGGCGCTGGAAAGAGAATTTGCCAAGGCCCAGAGGCTCATAGCCAGTGGGGCTGAAATGGTTTCCCCGCCCCATTGGACACTCCTATTCCATTTGAGCCTCAGTTGGTATCTGGGCAGCGACCTAGGCAATGGTCTCCTCGGGGGGAAACTGAACAGGTTGGTTCCCCTCACTCCGCTCCATCCTCTCCTGAGCATATTGAGCCTGCAGCCACCCAGGCTGAGGCAGGGCTTACTACCAGGGAACGGCCTGGACAGTGGTCTGACCAATTTCATTCTTACATGCAGAAAGCCTTTGACCATTTCATGACTTCTAAGGGTTCTTCACTTCCTCAAGGGTCACTCACTCCACCTGCGCTTCCCCCCCGCAGGGGGCGAGCAGCTACCCAAGCCTCTGATGTGTCTGAGACTTCTTCGCAGATAGCAGAGGAGGAATCTGAAGACCGGGAAACGACTGGTACCCCGATGTCGGAGGATGAGGACACGGCTCCGGAACAGGCTTCGACCTCAGGTTTATTCGATCCTTCTTACTTTCGTTCCCTCATGCTCAAGACCTGTGCCACCCTGAACCTATCGGCAAAGGCTAAGGAGGTTAGGCCCCCCTCCTCTGAGGAGGAGGAGGATGACAACCCCCTCTTGCATCCCCCAGTGTCGGAGGAGATACAGATCCCTTGTCCCAAGGTGTTTCGCACCATGGTGCGGTCCCAGTGGGCCTCACTTGCAACTGTCCCCTCTCCAAACAATATGGAGAAAAAGATATTTAATGTTTCTTTTCCCTTTGCCTCTCTTTTGGAGGTGCCGTCGGTAGACGAGCCTCTAATCTCTCTTTTCTCTTCGTCTGCCATCCCAGGGGACATGGCTGAGTCCATGAAGGCGGAGGATAAGAAACTTGAGTTCTCGCTCCGCAGGGCTCACCACTCCTCGGCCTGGGCTATCAGGGCTGCTTCCTCGGCCTCCCTCGTTACCAGGGCATCGATCATGTGGCTTCGGGAACTACAGGCAAGTGTTCCACCGGACCAGGTATGTACTCAGCAAACGTTGACCAAACTGCTAACGGCGGCAGAGTACACAGCGGATTCTACCTTGTTCGCCACCCGATACTCAGCCAGGTCGATTGGGTCAACGGTAGCCTCCCGGAGGCTCCTCTGGCTCAAAACGTGGAGGACGGACTTAAAATCTAAGTGGCGACTGGCCACCTCTAAGTATTCTGGATCCAAGTTATTTGGCCCCATTTTGGATCCGTACGTAATTGAGGACAGGAATAAGAGAAGAATCCTTGCCCATCCTTCCAAAAGATTGGACAAGCAGTCTCAAGAATTCCATAGGCAGGGGTCCCGCCAAGGCGGCGCCGGGGAATGGAGGCAGCCCTTTCGTGGGGGGCAGTCCTGGGATTGGCCCAGAAGCTCGCGAACCTTCTCCTCCAGACAGGATCGCTTCCAGGACCGCCCTGCCGCAGGTAGGGGACAGTTCTCAAAACGTTCTTCCAGAGGTGCAGGGGGCCGACCCTACAGGCGTTCCAAGTGACGCCTGGGACAGTCCCATCGGGGGTCGTCTGGCTCTGTTCAACGGAGTGTGGCAGACAACCATGACCGACGCTTGGGTAAGAGAGACTATAACTCACGGCCTAGCCATAGAGTTTTACTCCCCCCCCCAAGCCATTTCATAAGATGCCCGGTTTCTCGCAACCCCTCAAAAGCGAGACTATTAAGCTTGGCCATAGATCATCTGGTAGAAATAAAGGCCATAGAACCGGTTCCTTCAGGTCAGGAAAGACAGGGATTCTACTCCATTCTGTTCATCGTGCCCAAGGCATCGGGGGGTTGGAGAGCAATCCTTGATCTCAAAAGACTAAATCACTACGTAATATACAAAAAATTCAAGATGCAGTCCCTCAAATCCATTCTGGCCAGCATCCGAAGAGGGGACCTGCTGTCATCCATAGACCTCACAGAGGCATACTTGCACATCCCGATCAGGCAGGAGCATCGACGGTTCCTCCGGTTCTGCCACAAGAACCGGCACTATCAATACAGGGCCCTTCCGTTCGGCCTGTCCTCGGCCCCTCGGGTATTCACGAAGGTGCTGGCGGTGTTGGGAGCGCACCTGCGCATGCTGCCGGTGCGCGTCCAATGTTATCTGGACAACATCCTGATCCTTTCCAGTTCCCTCCAGACCGCCCAGGCGGACCTTCGGGTCACACTACGTACTCTTCAGAATCACGGCTTTTCCGTAAATTATCAGAAAAGTCACCTCACCCCCTCAACGCGTCTGCTACACTTAGGGGCGGTCATAGACTCAGAGGCATGCATGGTACATCTCTCCCAGGAACGTCGGACAAGCATGCGAAAGCTTGCACACCTCATCCAAAGAAAAAAATTGGTCACCATAGTGCAGTTGTCCCAACTTCTGGGAAAGATGGTCTCATGTATGGGAATCGTCCCATGGGCCAGGCTTCACTCCAGAAGCCTCCAATGGTTCCTCCTCCCCTTTCAAAGGTTAAATCAAAGCGCGTCGTCCCGAAAGGTCAGAGTCCCACCCCAGGTTCTAGCGTCTCTCCGGTGGTGGACCTCTTCCACCATGTCCAAGGGGACACTGTTCAGGGAACCAGACAGACTCACGGTGACCACCGACGCCAGTCAGTTCGGTGGGGGGGCTCACTTCCAGGACCAGATAGCCCAGGGCAGGTGGCTTCCCCGGGACCTGGCCCACAATATCAACTGGCTCGAGCTAAGGGCCATCCACTTAGCTCTCCTCCACTTCTCCCCCCACCTGGCAGGGAGTCACGTGTTGGTCCTAACGGACAACGTAACCGCAAAGGCACACGTGAACAAACAAGGAGGGACCAGATCGGCGGCTCTCATGCAGGAGGCCCGGGATCTGGGCCTGTGGGCAGAGTCGCATCTAGGCTCGATCAGGGCAGAACACATATCAGGGGAAGCAAACCACCAAGCGGACTCCCTCAGCAGAGTCCTCTAACCAGTCTAGGCAGGCGTATTTGTTACAGGGTTGTTTGATTTGGAGCCACGAGGTCCGACTTTCGTCTGGGAAGCTTCGCCTGGTCAAAAACTGGAAGAGGAAGGAACTTCCGGCCGGAGGCGGAGCTAAAATTCGGATCTAGTCACAGGGCTAATAGGCTGTGGTAACCATCAGTGGATTCTACATCCTCATGCTGAGAAAAGGCGTTCAGGTAAGACAACGCCCATTCTCCCTAAAAGTCTAGGGTGACCGTATTGATGATCCTTACTATGGGGAAAGGCCCCAAGAATTTTGGTCCCAATTTCTTGCTGGGCAATTTGAGGCATAAATATTTAGTTGACAAATAAACCTTTTCCCCAACTTGGAATGTTCTTTGGGGAGCCCTCTTTCTATCAGCCTGCTTTTTATAGGTTTCAAAAGTCTTTTTTAAAGCAGTTTTTGTGTTTCTCCAACCTTCTTCCCACCCCAAATGCATTCAAGACAGTTTTTATCATTGTTGTGCTCTATTTCTGTAGAGATGTAGTTATTTCTTATATAGAGAGCAACTCCACCTCCTCTTTTATTTGGTCTGTTTCTTTTAAATAATTTAAATCCCTCTAGCTGTGTATTCCATGTGTGGGTTTCATCCCACCATGTTTCCGTAATGGGAACAATATCATATCTGCACTCATTAACCTGAATTTCTAGTT
Source organism: Bothrops alternatus (assembly GCA_034064705.1). Lineage (NCBI taxonomy): Eukaryota > Metazoa > Chordata > Lepidosauria > Squamata > Viperidae > Bothrops > Bothrops alternatus. The sequence continues at coordinate 716,814 of JARGCV010000105.1, read as the reverse complement.
CACCCTGTTTGCTGTTCATACTCTGTGCATTGGTGTATAAACATTTGAGTCCTTTGTGACTGGCCCTGTGTTTACTTTCTACATAACCTGTGTGGTGCCTGAGTTCCCCTATTGTCTTACCACCTATTTGGTTAGTGCACTTTGTGTGGCACTCGCTATTAGAGGCTTCATTTTGCTTGACAGCAAGGTTGGTATTCTTGTCCACACACACATCTATGCTACATACACTGATAGCCCTATAATTTTTAGATTGCCGGGGACAGGGTTGTTCTGTATCAATTAACTCACTGTCCCCGCTGTTTAGTTTAAATTTTCCTCCAGAAAATCTGTGAATTTATATCCGAGTAACTCATCCCTTTTTTTTGATGGATGCAAACCATCTCTCTCTCTCTTTTTTTTTTATTATTATTATTAGATATCCATTTGTACATGCAAACAAAGAAAAAATTCAAGTTAAAGCCATTCAACGTAATACAATCATTTTAAATTTGTAGACCTTCCTCACTCCGTATATCGAAGTTTAACTATAAGCCAACTACATTTTATAAATTTTAAGTTTCACTTCTTTTCAGATCTATCCATTGTATATCAAACAAACAAGTCTTCTTATTAAAGTTAATAATTATCATGTCGATACACCCCTCCCTTCAACGCATACATTCTTAGTCTATTTAATATATATCTTCCATTAATCACCCTCTCATGTCTCTTGCTCTTACACTTAGTCCTTAAATCAGTCCATAATTCTTTGCCTTTAATTCCTTGCATAAAATATTAAGTTTCTCTTCTTTTCAGTCGAATTCTGGGTTTCTTCCTCTGCCAGGTGGATTTCCATAGCACAGCTTCCCTTCCAAGTAATAAGTCTCTCTTTATTGCTTGCAATGTCCCTTGGTTCCATATAAGCCATGCTCTATGGATTCTGTCAGTTTGCCAAGAGAAATTTTTAGCCTCCTCTCCTGGATATTTTTCCCATGCTTTTATAACAATTCTTTTCAAATCTTCTTGTCTCTCCACCTCTTCCATCTTTTCTTCAACCCCTTCCCAGACCCTCTTAGAATTTCTCCCAGTATCTTCTCTCTTTTCCCCACTGTGCGTTTATCCGGTTTGGTCCAAGTCCTCAATAACTGCTTTGCTTTGGTCTTCCTCCATCTTCTCCATTTCTCTGCTTTGTTCCACTGCCTCCATCATCCTCATCCTTTCTTCCCATCTTTTTGCAAACATGTCTATTATCATGTCCATCTTTCTCCTCATTTTTTCAAAAGTTGTTGATATTTCATCTTTTAATTCTTTCATCGTCATTTCTGGAGAGCTTGTATACATCCTTAGGTTTATTTTGCAAAGTTTTTAAGTTATGCGTCTCTGGTGCCCTCTAGAGGTCTCTTTCGCATTACAGTTTCTGTTCCGCCTTTCTCTTCCGGTAGCTGTCACTTTAAATTAAAAGCGGTCGCCATTTTGGGTGCCTTCTGTTCATTGTGAACGTATTTGATCCGAGGTAAAATATAAGAGATACTTGCTTTTTAAGCTCCTGGGTTCAGTCTGTCAATCTCTGTGCTTCTTTGAGATGTGTTCCTTGGGTGGTGGCTGGTCTCAGCATCTTGGTCTGTCAGCTGACAGATGCTGCCCCGGGCTGGAGCTATTGTGAGCGCACTGGGAGTCCTCTTTCTTCTCCCCCGAGCGTTTTTTCGGGGGGTTTTCAGAGGATCTCAACCCACACTCACAGCTCTTCGCTCCTCCTACCGAGGAGGGGTTTTTTTGCCGCGAAAAACAGCTGTTTTGCGCTGTTTTGGCGGCTTTACAGGTCCCGTGTCGCAGAGCCTCCTAACAAGGCTATTTCGACCCTGAGGCAGCCACCTCTCTCTTTTTTTAAAAAAACAAGTTTTATTGTTTTTTTTTTCATTTTACAGACAAGTGCTTATGAAACAGCGTGGTGGCAGGGCAATCAATTATCCACACAACAAAGTCATACCCATAAAAATCAGATTAAATCGTTAAAAAAGAAAAAAAACAGAAAACCCCCCTCTTTCCCCTCTAATAACATATTATATTCAAATTGATATATTTCAATACTACTAGGTCAGTCCTATCAATCCTCAATAACCTTTCATCTAAATAGATACACAAATCCAACTCCTGTATGAAGTTTACTTATTTCAGTTACTATATTCCATATTTCTAATCTAAGTACATAATTAACACTTCGGGAGTCTCCCCATTACCTTTTCCCTTAACATATTCAATAAACATTTATTAATATCATTTCTTATTTTTCCCTATTCTTCTTCCATTACAAAGTAACCATCAGTTCTAATATATATATGTGTGTGTGTGTGTGTGTGTATGTATGTATGTATGTATGTGTGTATATATATATGTATATATGTATATATGTATATATATATATGTATATTAGTTCATATCAGAACAAAAACGAACAAAGAACAAAACAGAGCAGAGTAAAAAAACTTTCTATTTCTATTATACTAATAATCTATTTCTATTTCTATTATATCTAATAATCAATCCCTCAATATCAATATCACATTTCTTTAACCTCCTCAAAGTTACTATATCCAAAACATATTAATACATAAACACCTTATTATTAAGTTCAGACCCTTAATTAATTTTTATTCAATCTAACATCTTATTTAACTGTCATAAGCCATAAATCGATCCATATCTAATAAGCCTTTTGAAATCATTACATAAAACCTTCAATCACATTCTTAAATCTTATTCTAGCTTTCCTTTTATGCCAAACAGGTTTCCATAACAAGGCCACTATATCAATAAGCAAGTCATTTTTTTTATCTTGTAGTGTCCTTTGAAACAAACAGAGACGTCTTCTTTTCTGTTTTAGGAACCTAGCTCCTTTGTAAATAATCCCTTGTTGTTTGACAAAGTCCAATCTCCACGTTTGAAACTGTTGAGTAGCCGGCTCAATTACGTCCAGTTTTGTACCTAATAGTTGTTTATCCAAGTTAGCATCGTTCTCAGTTTGTTGGGCTTGTCTGTCCATTTCTGTTAATTTTAGGCTTGTAAGTGGTTTAATTACAGTCCTTTTTAATTCCTCAGAGAACTCATCAGCCTGCGTATAGAGTAAAGTGGAATCTTCTTTATCTTTAGTTAATCCCGCTTCTGTTATTTCTTGACCCATAGAGTACTCAGACAAAGTCTGGGAGTCATTTTGGAAGTTCAAAGCAGGATTTCTATTTTTTATTTCCATCGTAAATTTTTTTATTTGCAAAGGTATTTCATCAGTAGCTTCATAAAGTTTTTCCAGTATACGTTTATAATCAAGTTGAGCCAAGGGTTGCTCCATTTCAAAGATAATCAAAAACAGTCTGTATCATTTAGTAGAGGCTGTGTTCAGAAAACATTTAATCAATGTCCACCCCCACCAGTACAGCTGTTAATTTTCTTTGTATTTTCCCTTTTATGGTAATCTGAAAGTCAAGGTCAGTCCAATCCTCATAAGAGAAAGATGCAATTTTAACTTTTTCCACCAGGTGTCCTCAGTACCATGTAAAATCTTCTCCCAGAAACCAGGAATCTCATAAACAAGATCAGGAAATACAGAAAAAAGAAGCATTCAAACCCAATAGCAGATTCAATATTGACAAAATTTTCCAAGACCCCGAAGTGAAGGAAAAAAGAGAAAAAAAATAGGAAAAAGAATCACTTTAAATTAATTCAGTCCAAGCTTCTTTTCCCCACACTCACAAACGCCGCCTTCTTAGAGTAGGGAAATCATTTCAAAGGTGCTTTTTACAGGCACAAAAAAAAAGAAAAACCAAGAGAGGGAGGAAAAAAAAGTCTCACCCAGCTCAGCCACGGTGGTTCCTATGCTTAGATGTTCTTCTGACTTCTGGTTGCAGCGGCTAGATGAACGGCCATTTTACTGGCCGACAAACCATCTCTTTTGTACATCTTTTGATTGGACCAGCTACAGACATCGTGACTAATATATCCAAAGCCTTCCCCTTTACACCACTCCTTTAGCCACATATTGAATTGTGCTATGTGCTGGCCTTTTCCATTTTGCTCCTTATACACTGGTAAAACCTCTGAGAAAGTAAGCCTACAGCCTATTCTGCTAAGTTCCTTCCCCAAGCTCTGGAAATCGTTCTGCACAGAGAGTACATCTTTTTTGGACAGATCGTTAGTGCCGAGATGTACAATAGCCTCCACATCACAGTCTTTGCTGGCATTCTTGATTATTTTAGAAATACGCTTCTTGTCCCTACTGGCAGTAGCACCTGGAAGACACCTGACCTCTTTTGAAGCCTCTGTGTCCTTTCCTAAATTTACATCCCTTATAATTGAATCACCTACCAGAAGGTAGCTTCTCTTTTTGGGTGCCTTTCTGTTCTTGCATGACTGATGTGTAATACCTGATTCACACTTCTCCCTGTCGAAATCTAGTTCTTCATCTCGGACCACAATCCCCTGCTTATTTGAGTTATCTTCACAAATACCTTTACCTGTCTCCTTAATGTCCCTATTAAGGTCAGCAAGGGCACTGTAACTGTTGTGCAGGGACGTAACAAAAGCTTTGTGTTTATGGTTCACAGCTCTCACCCTGCCAGATCCCACGGTTGTTCACACTGCCCTTCTCCTGCAGGATCTTTGTGGTAAAGGGGGCTGATAGCACAAGGGCTTACTAGAGTAGAGGGGCTGAACTGGATGCCTAATTTCTGCCTGAAGAGCACAGATTACAGACCCTAGATAAATGATCTGTCCTTGTAGACTAGTGATTTGTTTACAGATAGGACAGTTTCCAAATTTGGAAAGGGTACTGCAAAAGACAGCTGCAAAGCTAATGTTGCACTGAACTAAGCCAGACATTCTTAGATACAGGGAATCTCAGACACACTTGCCCTGAATGTACTGCTGCTGTTTATGATTTTTAGTTATATACTTTCCTGGTGGATTCTCCCAAAGCTTACAGCTCTAGCAGCAGTTGATGCAATATAGCACGTCCCAGCAGCTCTGGCAGGAGTTGAAAAATGAAAGGGAAACAAGACTCAGAATATTTCCAAACATGGGATTTTTTTTTATAAATGGTTAGAAAACCGGAATAAAGGGTAGGAATGGAAACTGTACTACTATTAATGTTAAATATGTAAACCCAATCAACGTGTTGCTTACTAAATACTAAAGATTATTATTGTAAAAAACTAATAAAATATAGAAATGTATCTTGCAGGGTTGGAAAGTGTCGAAAAATGATTGCCGAATAGGATAGAGAGCTTTTTTGTCAGACCTACTCCAATCCAATCCCTTAGGAAAGAAAAGCCTTCGACTCCATTTGGTTAAAGCAAAGGGTTCTTTTACTAAGGATGTTGGTTGCAGTAAAGACAAGCCAGCTCTGAAATTTACCGTGCTCACCAGATAAAAAAAATAAGGTGTTGGTTTGTCCCCAGGCTATCCCTCCCCCCGTGACCAGTCCGTTTCCAGCCAACCGGAGCTCACCAAGATGTTTTGAGAACTCTGAGATGTTTGGAGGTAATCCGCATAGTTCTTGTTCTGTCTGGCCCCTCTCAGCTCATTAAAATCCACATAAATATGTCTTTAAGAGGTTTATTTAACACATTTCAAAAGAATTCACTTCAAAGCACGCTGCTGGCATTTTGCTGGCAGAAACAGCCAAGTCTCATTTATTTACATTTAGATTAAAACATGCTCCTTCCACACCTTCCAATTAACTCACTCTTTCTTCATCACATTGTCCAAGACCTCATTATTCTCCCGTAGATTTCCAAAACATCAGAAGACTGAATTCAAACGCACGGCTCCAGATATCAGGCTACTCCTTGATTAACGTTGCTCGTGACAAAGGCGTAGTCTCTCTGTCCCCTTCTAATATAGTGTCCGATACGTCACTTCCCCCCATTACTTCCTTTTTCCACTTAACTGACACCTTCGTTTATCAAACCTTCGGAATCTCGGATCAAGCCATCTATCTTCTTGCTCCAAATCTGACCCCTCACTTTGTGAATCTGACCCAGACTGCCTGTAAATCTCCTCCCTGTCTGTCTCAGCTGCCGGGAGGGGAAAATACCCAGAGGGGCCTGGCTGCTCTTCCTCGGCTGCCGGGAGGGGAAAACACCCAGAGGGGCCTGGCTGCTGATCCTCATCCTCTGATACTTCCCAAGCTGGTCTAGGGACACTCACAACACTATCCCCCCCCCCGCAGGCCCCTCCCCTCGGGGCCGTCGCAGGGGATGTGGTTTGTAGGGAAACGCAGAATGAAAATCCCAAATTAACTGAGGAGCCTCAATATCACGAGCATCGACCCAACAGCCAGCGGCTGGCCCACCCCCGGTCCAATCAACCAAATATTGGAAGCGGTCGTTGAGCCATTGGGAATCTCGGATGCCGGACACCTCCAACCGAGAAACGGGAACGTGAGCACGGCGAGCTGTCGGGCCCGGATCAGGAGGTCGAAGCGGAGAATCAGGGTTAACAGGAACAAGCAAGGAGCGATGAAACATGGGATGTACACGAAGAGACCTAGGTAAAGTCAAACGATAGGTCACCGGATTGATGACCGTCTCCACAGGAAAAGGACCCAGGAAACGTTGATCAAGCTTGCGGTGGATTCGCCCTGGAAACAAGTACTTGGTGGAGAGCCAAACCCGATCTCCAACAGCTAACGGCGGCGTGTCGCGACGAGAGCGGTCTGCAACCCTCTTGTAGTCTTCCTTGGCCTTAGTCAAATGGTGCTTAACCATCTCTTGGACAGACTGGAGTTCGGTTAAATAGTCCTCTGCAACTGGAACTGGAGAATCAAGGAGCGTGAGCGGGAAAAATCTGGGATGATAGCCGTAGTTGGCAAAAAACGGAGTGGTCTGAGTGGAAGTGTGCTGAGAGTTGTTGAAAGCGAATTCGGCCACGGAGAGATATTTGGACCAATCGTTCTGTTGGTCGTTGATGAAACAACGCAAATACTGCTCCAGGATGCCAGTCACTTTCTCTGTACCCCCATCAGTCTCTGGGTGATGCGTGGAGGCTAGATTAACTTGGACTTGAAGCGCAGACATGAGTTCTCTCCAGAACTCCGAGGTGAACTGGGTTCCTCGGTCGGACACTATTTTGTCAGGCAGACCGTGTAGCCGGAAGATATGTTGAATGAACAGCTGAGCAGTGACCTTGGCTGTCGGTATTCTTCGGCAAGGAATGAAATGTGCCATCTTGGTCAGCATGTCCACCACTACAAAGACAACGGTGTAGCCGGCAGAAACAGGTAGACAAGTCAAGAAGTCCATGGAAATAGCCCCCCAGGGTCTCTCCGGCGTGGGCAAAGGCTGTAATAATCCCGGAGGGGCTCCTGTGGCATGTTTTGCCTGACGGCACCGTACACAGGAATTCACATAAGACTGAACATCATGGCGAAATCTGGGCCACCAAAAAGTCCGAGACACTAAGTGGAGAGTCTTAAAGAACCCAAAATGACCTGCCGCAGGGTTATCATGGCATTGATTCAGGATGAGACCACGGAGTGGGCCTGCTGGAACATATAACAGGTTGCGGAAGCGTAATAGACCCTCGGACAAGGTCCAAGGTGAGTCGGGACCCACCTCTTGCCTCTTCTGTGCCGCAAAGTCATCTAGTTGTTGCGCTTCCCGAATCCGTCGTCGTAGATCTACCGGATCGCGCACGGCTGCGATCGATTCGATAGGCAGAATGGTTTGAAGCGGCAAGGGTTCCTTGATCTGTAGATACTCAGGTTTACGGAACAAGGCATCTGCTCTTTTGTTGTACCCTTTCGGAATGTAGGTGACTTTGAAGTTGAATCGAGCGAAGAACAAAGACCAACGGATCTGACGTTGATTCAATTTCCTGGCAGATTGCAGATATTCCAAGTTTTTATGGTCAGTCCGAACTTCAACTTGGTAACGGGCTCCTTCCAGGTGGTGTCTCCAGGTCTCAAAAGCAGTCTTGATGGCCAATAGCTCCTTTTCCCAAATGGTATAATGGCGTTCGGAGGGACTCAGTTTCCTGGAATAATAAGCACACGGGAACAGGGTGCCGCCATCTTGGCGTGTTTGAAGAAGCACGGCCCCTACAGCAACATCTGAGGCGTCGGCCTCTACTACAAAGGGACGACAAGGATCTGGATACTTGAGAATGGGTTCCTGAACAAAAGCCTTTTTGAGGGTCTGAAACGCCTGTTGCTCGGCATCGCCCCACCGGAACTTAATGCCTTTCCGTAACAGTCTAGTAAGGGGCGCAGTCAAGGCAGAAAATCTCGGAATGAATATCCTGTAATAGTTCGCAAATCCCAAAAGTCTTTGGACATCTTTTGCTTTACACGGTGGTTGCCAGGTTTGCAAGGCCTCAACCTTGCCAGGATCCATGGCGATGCCTTGTGGAGAAATCACATGTCCCAGAAACTCAATGGTGGTTTGATAGAATTGACATTTCTCTAACTTGGCGTAAAGGTGATGCTCTCTCAAGCGTTGCAGAACTTGACGGAGATGCTGGAGATGAGTTGCTCGTGACGGGGAGTAAATCAGGATGTCATCAAGGTAAACCACCACAAATTGATCTAATAAATCCCGGAAGATGTCATTCATAAAATGTTGAAAGACGGCCGGAGCATTGGTGAGTCCAAAGGGCATGACAGTATACTCAAAATGACCATACCTGGTCCCAAACGCGGTTTTCCACTCGTCCCCCTCTCTGATGCGAACCAGGTTGTAAGCACCCCATAGATCTATCTTGGTGAAGATGGTCGCTGATCGGAGACGATCCATGAGATCAGGAATCAAAGGCAGAGGGTACCGGTTGCGCACCGTGATGGCATTGAGCTTGCGATAGTCACAGCATAGGCGTAAATCTCCGGTTTTCTTCTTCACGAATAACACAGGAGCTGACAAAGGCGAGGAAGAGGGACGAATGAAACCCCTGGCCAGGTTTTTGTCCACAAAGTCTTTTAATGCGGCCAACTCGGGTTCTGACATGGAGTAAAGGCGTCCCCCTGGAAGTTTGGCATGTGGCAGCAAATCAATGGCACAGTCATATGGTCTATGCGGAGGCAATTGGTCTGCTTCTTTCTCACTGAATATATCTGCAAAGTCCGCTAGGTCGGCCGGCAAGGTGATGTCAAGGTGGCTTGAAACTGCTGAGTGGGAGGCCGAGCTGGAACAGGAGTAGGACCTGCCGTACCACGTCGTTTCTGGGGGCAGGCCATGACGTAGTGACCCATCTCTCCACAGTACAGGCACAATCCCTCAGCTCTCCGTCTTGCCTTCTCAGCCTCGGTCAAGCGAGATCTGGCTGCACCAAGATCCATGGGCTCCTCTCTGGCCATGGGTACAGGACGCCTCTCAGTGTAAGCCGGCAATGGTTGGAAAATACGTCTGGGTGCCGGGATAGGTGGAGTGATAGGTAGGGTCTGGAATCCTCTGCGTGGTGCAGGAACTGGCTTGGTACTTCCGGTAACTGGAACCATCTGTTTGACCAGGCGGGCATCCGTGGCTTGCGTTTGCGCCTCAATAGCCAAACAATGTTGGTATAATGCATCCAGGGTCGCGGGTATTACAGTATGTCTCAATCCATTCAAGATCTGGGAAGACAGCCCATCTTGAAAAATTTCCATGAGAGCCTCGTCATTCCAATTGATTTCTTGAGCTCGGCGGCGAAAATCTGATATATATTCCGCTACGCAGCGCGATCCTTGACGTAACTCTCGTATCCGCCTGGTGGTATTTTGTCTACGAAGGGGGTCAGCAAATTCTCTTTCCATCAGCTGGCAGAATCCTGCATAATTGCGCAGAACAGGATCTGGTCCTTCTATCAGAGGAGACGACCAATCAGCAGCTGGACCAGAGAGTAAACTTAAAATGAAAGCCACTTTAGTTTCATCAAGCTGGAAATCTGCTGGAGTTGAGGCAATGAATGTTCTGCATTGGTTTAAAAACGCTGGAAATTTACTACGCTCTCCAGTAAACTTATCAGGCAATGCTAAATAGCATCTGCTTTGTCTGGGTGGGGGGGGGTGGAGCTGGGGCTGGGACTCCGGCACCTTGCTGAATCTGCTGTTGCAAATCGCCAATTTCTTGCTGGAGAGCTTGAACTAATTGATACAAAACAGGATTATCTGCGAGCAGCTGCTCCATGACGTCACTGAAAGCTCGGACTAATTTTCCGTCTTTTCTGCTTTTGGGTCACGAGCAATCTGTTCTGTCTGGCCCCTCTCAGCTCATTAAAATCCACATAAATATGTCTTTAAGAGGTTTATTTAACACATTTCAAAAGAATTCACTTCAAAGCACGCTGCTGGCATTTTGCTGGCAGAAACAGCCAAGTCTCATTTATTTACATTTAGATTAAAACATGCTCCTTCCACACCTTCCAATTAACTCACTCTTTCTTTATCACATTGTCCAAGACCTCATTATTCTCCCGTAGATTTCCAAAACATCAGAAGACTGAATTCAAACGCACGGCTCCAGATATCAGGCTACTCCTTGATTAACGTTGCTCGTGACAAAGGCGTAGTCTCTCTGTCCCCTTCTAATATAGTGTCCGATACGTCACTTCCCCCCATTACTTCCTTTTTCCACTTAACTGACACCTTCGTTTATCAAACCTTCGGAATCTCGGATCAAGCCATCTATCTTCTTGCTCCAAATCTGACCCCTCACTTTGTGAATCTGACCCAGACTGCCTGTAAATCTCCTCCCTGTCTGTCTCAGCTGCCGGGAGGGGAAAATACCCAGAGGGGCCTGGCTGCTCTTCCTCGGCTGCCGGGAGGGGAAAACACCCAGAGGGGCCTGGCTGCTGATCCTCATCCTCTGATACTTCCCAAGCTGGTCTAGGGACACTCACAACAGTTCTTAGGGTGCCTGGCCATGGGATGCTGGTACAAACAGGATCCAGCTGCCCTGGTCCTTCTCACCTGTCATTCCACCCTCCTGATTTCCTATCACTTACACACAAAGCTTTATTGCCCTTTTATCCTTCCCCCTTTCATCCTTCTGCCCCTTCTTTTGATGGCAGGATGCCTGTCAGGCCCCAAGCCAAGCCAGGCAGAGCTGACATTCTGCTTCTCCTTGACAAAGACGTTAGTCCTGCAAAAGAAAAAAGAGGGGAGGGAGAGATACACAAAATTTCTCAATTAGCAAACAGTTCAATGCGGCTTATGTGGGTATCGGTCATAGAATTTTTAAAGCAGTTTGGGGGCTTTAATATGTTGGGAGTCGACCCATTCAGTTTCTGAGGGGGGAAAGGACACAAGGAAGATGTGATTTATGGTTTCAGTGGGCTGCAATGAAATACCGGCTGTACACGTCTGAGCTTTTTTGGCAGCTCAAGTTCTACAGTTACTGGGTTAATAATCCTTTTGATGGGGAAAGGTCCAACGTATTTCAGCCCCAATTTTTTTGATGGTTGTCTAGATTGTAGGAATTTGCTAGAGAGATAGACCTTGTCTCCAACTTTAAAGTCCTTTGGGTTGATGCGCTTTTTAGCAGCCTTTTTTTTGTATGTTTCCCTAGGTTCATTCAAAGCTTTTCTCACCACTGGCCAGGTGCTTTGTAACTGGGTGACCCAATCTTTCAGCGATGCCATTAATGGGGTGGGCTGAGGTACTGTAGTTCAGGGATAGACAGAAAGTCTTGTCCTGTGGCCACTTTAAATGCAGTGAACCCAGTCCTATTGTGCACTGAGTTGTAGGCGACCTCCGCGAAAGGGAGGAGGTCTGTCCAATTGTCCTGTTGGTAATTAATATAGCATCTGAGGTACTGCTCCAGGACACCATTGGCCTGTGCACACACCCCGTTAGTATCTGGATAATGCAAGGAGCTGAGCCCCTGAGTGGTCCCCAAAGGTTTTAGGAACTCCCGTCAAAGCCGTGAAGTAAATTCAACTCTGGGATCTGAGATTATTCTTTCTGGAGCACCATGCAGCCAATAGACGTGCTGCATGTATAGTTTAGCCAAAGTGCATACTAAGGGGATTTTTTGACAGGGTATAAAGGTTGGGAATTTCATAAAGGACTAGTAGGGAATTTGATAATGGAAGGGGAGAAAAGTCGCTATCACTGATCCTACCTGAGTAAGAGCGAGGAATTGAGAAAAATATGGGTGGTGGCCAAGGATGGAGGAAGCGTTCCATCCATGAACACCACATTCATTTTTCTAGAGCCATCTGTCTCAGGTGATGGCAACTTTTCCTTTAAATAGTCTCTGTCTCAATTTTGTGATTAGAAATTGACCTCCTGGCCCCCAGTTCAAAGGGTATTATTTGGAGGAAAACTGTTGTTCTTTCTTAACTTTTCCAGGCCTGGGGAACAGCCAACCAGATTTTGATGGTATTTCATTAAGTGCAATAATCATAACACATATAGAATGAAGTGTACATTTCATACAAAAACAGAGCAAGAAGGAGGTGGGTAGGTATTACACAATCGAAACACTATAAACCAGGGGTGTCAAACTGCCGGCCCACGGGCCGGTTGCATCATACAGATGCCGCACCCACCCCAGCTCCGGCAATGTGAAGTCACGATACTTTGCGACACGTCACGTGACACGGCAAGTTTGACACCCGTGCTATAACTTCAGTAACTTGCTGTGCAAATGAACAGAATTGCTGCATATTTTAACTTTTTCTCCCCTCCCCCCACGTCCTGTGCAATCGGTGAAGATTACATACACATACTTCTTTAACCTGTGAAATCCTGTCTGACCTCCAAACTGGCGATGTCAAGGGTACCAAGTCCTCCTCCTCCGGCAGAGATGTCAAGTGGACCTGTTGCAGAGAGCTGGTGTTACACTCAAGTAAGGCCTGCAGTTTGGAATATCAACTAATGACTATATCAGCTGGCATTATTGTCCTCCCTTTGAATTGGACTCAAGTGTTTTGCACAGTGGCATACTTTAAAAATAACTGAACTTGATAATCATGCCAATTGTAATAGTAATAAATATTATGTGGAAAACTGGTGAATTCCCAAATTCATATGTTCTTGATAGGCTTAGGGATAGATGGTAACCTCGTTGTCTTCTAGATGTTCTGCTAAGTTTTGCTTTGTCCCCTGATGGTCCTGATCCAAAGAATCTTTGGCATATATACTGTGATGAAGATTGCTGGAAAATCATAAAATAGACTTGCAGAGCAAGTTTTTGTTGTTGCTTTTCCAACAATATTAGCGTTAGCATAGCTAACACATCAACCCAACAAAATCAAATGGGAATCAGATTAATAATATTTTGTGCACATCTCTGTCTTGGATAGCGGCTTTTGAGGACCTCATAACTAGAACAGATAAATTACATGAATATACTTTCTCATTGAAACAGGAAGGATTCAATCTGATAGGTTTGCATTTTATATTTCCTCTTAATACAGGTAGTCCTTGACTTACAACAGTTTGTTTAGTGACCAAAGTTAAAATGGCACTGAAAAAAAGTGACTTATGACTGCTTTTCACATGACAGTTGCAGCGTCCCAGGGTTGTGTGATCACCTTTTGTGACCTTCTTTTTTTAATATATAATATTTTATTAATTTTCCAATTTTACATTTAAGTATTTAAAAAGCAACGTGGTGTCTGGGTTAATCAATAGTTCGATAACAAAATCTTTAGTACAAATCTCAAGTTACATCAAATATTTCCTCTCTTTTTCCCTTAACATTTACTGTCTTGTATTTAAGCTAATACAGTTCTTATTATATCAACTCAGTAAAAACATCATTATTACATTTATCAATAAAATTTTAGCTTATACGTATCTTAATTATTTTTTACATTCAACCTTCATAAACAATCCATATCCTGTTATTACTTTTTTCCCAAGTTTTAGTTTCCCATCAATATTCCAGTTTAATCTTTGATATTTATAATTTTCAGGTTTTAGGTAACCAAGATTTCCCTTATCTCAATTCATAACAGAATCTAATATCCAAAATACACATTTTATCTATTTGAATATAATCTTGTTCTATTTCCTAAAAGTTATCTATTTCCCACCATATTAAATCATCTACTTAATAATACAATATCCCCTTTAATAAATCAAAACCATTGTATATATTACCTGGGTTAATCAATAAATCAAACATATTCATAATAATTGTTTTCTTTTAGGTCTAATTTTTAAATATTAAACAGATAAAATCCTTATTTTCAACTAATTTCCAAATATTTTAAATCTAATGAACTGAATTTCCCTTATCTCAACTTCTCCCTTTAACCCTCTAATTAATAATATAAAATCCCCTCTAATAAATCAAAACCCCAATTTTCTTCAGCCTTATTCTGGCTTTCTTCCTTTGCCAACTAGGCTTCCATATCAGTGCTTTTAGATCGTCAAATAGGTGTCACTCTATTATTATATATGTTATTTGAAATAAAGGAGACCATTTAATTGCCATTTTTTTGGAAGGACTAGCCCATTTGTATTCATAAAGTTGTCTCCCTATTATTCCAATTCCCCATAATTGACCTGATATGTTTATCTTCCATTCAATCTGTTCTTCTTTCTCAAATTTCTTCTGATTTATATAGAAAGTCTTTTCCATTTTCAATGTTGTCACTCCCTTTTCTGGATTTTCCATTAACTGTATTTGTTGGTCAATTGAATCCTCTGTCTTAATATTTGATTGTTCCACTTCTTCTGTTATCTTCTGCATTGTTAGTTCTTTGGTTGTAGTCAAAGTTTGGGTTTGTGTATCTAAGCTGGCGTCTTGATCTTTTATGTTAGGTCTTATCACAAGCTGAAAGAATGGTTTCATGTATTGCTTTCAGCATGGAAAGGATCTTTTCCTGGTCTTCATCTCTTTCACCTGTTTATAAATAGTCTTTATAGTAGAAGTCGTTTATCAAGCAAGGTTTTATAGTCCAAGGTATTTCATCATCTCATATAGTGACCAATATTCCTCAAATAAAGAGATAGGAAGGCAGTTCCCCACATATAACTCTGAAAGTCAGTAAGGGTTTACATTCACAGTTCAAGTAGGCCACTTATGCTGCCCAACTGTTCTCTTACAGCTGAGTTTCTCACAGGTGGTGCCAAGGTCAGAAGAGTCTTATCTAAGGTCTGGGCTTCGAGCCAAGTCTCTGTTAGGAAATAACAAGTTGTAATACCAAACTTCACCACAAGATGTCACCGATGCCGTTTAAAGTTTTTAAGTCCAAAATTTTTATAATCCTTTTTCCAATTTTTTTTTTTGTAGATAAAAGCAAAAGTCTCCAATAAAAATAGGAAAAATTTTGGTCCCCAAGTTTCAGGAAGATATAAATCCAATTAAATTAAAGTTGTTCTTTTAATGTTTTAATTCCCCTGGCTAGTCAGTCACCGCTATTCTTAGAGGGTGGATAGAAATTTCCTTCCCTCTCTCCTCATGGGGAAAGATACTTTGGGCAGCTTTTACAGGAAAAGAAAGTACTTAGGGTAAAGAGAAGATCGGATCTCACCCAGTTTCATCCGCGTTGCTTTCGAAGTGCTTGGTGGTAAGTTTGACTTCGGCTGTCTGCTGCCTAGTGACAGGCCATATTACTATGGCCGGTCTTTCCTCCACCAGTTTGGAGGGCTGCCCCGGATCGAGCGGGAGAGCTGCTGCCCTCCCGCGATCAAGTAGGGGTCCCCTCCTTGCTCGTCGTCCCTACAGGGCGACTTTCGACCCTTTCCATGGTCCCCCAGCAGAGCGAAACCAAACGCGGAAGACAGAGCTCGCCTTCCAGCAGCTGCAGCGGCCGCAATGGCAAACCGGAAGTCACCTTTTGTGACCTTCTGACCAGCAAATTCAATGGGGAAGTCAGATTCACTTAATTGTGTTACTAACTTAACAGCTGCAGTGATTCACTTAACTATGGCAAAAAAGGTTGTAAAATGGGTCAAAACTCACTTAACAACTGTTTTACTTAGCAACAGAAATTTTGGGCTCAATTGTGGTTGTAAATCAAGGACTACCTGTATTGACATTTCCCTGTATTTACTATCCCTAGCCATTAAAAGATACATACATGCCAGTTATCATGTTAGCACTCGGTATGCTGCAATTCTCTGTGCATGTATTAATAATACATTGTAATCAGAAAAAGTGCTCTTAAGCTTAACACAGTGTTAA
Source organism: Bothrops alternatus (assembly GCA_034064705.1). Classification (NCBI taxonomy): domain Eukaryota; kingdom Metazoa; phylum Chordata; class Lepidosauria; order Squamata; family Viperidae; genus Bothrops; species Bothrops alternatus. The sequence continues at coordinate 700,732 of JARGCV010000105.1, read as the reverse complement.
ACAAAAGACTGGAGGGACAGGCAGGGTGGAAGCTTTTCCTGAGCATTTGTTCTTCCATTCTGGAATTTAAGATACATGAAGGACAGTATATTCTACTCATGATTGCAAGTACAGGTAGTCCTCACTTAATGATGGTAATTGGGACTGGGAACTCTGTTAAGTGATGCAATTATAGAGCATGATGACATATGACCACATCGACTTAGTATTGCAGTCCCGATTGCTGTTGTTACGTGAAAATTGCATGACGGCAGTGTCCGATAGTCATGTGATCACTGTTTGTGACCTTCTCATGGCTTGTTGGAAGCTGTCAGTGAAGGTTGCAAATGGTGATCACGTGACTGGGATGCTGTGACTGTTGTAAATTGCAAGCCTGTTGCCAAGTATTTGAAATACAATTGTGAATGCAGGCATGCTGTGATGGCCACAACTACAAGGAGTGGTCATAACGTCCCTTCATTCAGTGCCATCATAATCTTGGAACAGTCACTGAACGAGTGATCATTAAATAAGGACTACTGTGAAATAATTCAGCAGCAGCAAATCTTTTCTGAAAGCAGACATACTCCTGCCTCTTCTACATAAATTGGTATGGGCCACACGCACCAGCTTAATAGACCTACAAATTAATTATAGGTCAAATAATTTTCCTCCTGACTTCTGTTGGAGAGGGACAAGGGTAGCAGTGCTGTAGAAACCCTTTGATAAGAATGGATCACAGTTTCTTGGAGAGGTATTTATGATATTTCAAGAGAATGGAGGTCTAAATGTACTTTTCCTTCATTTTCTAACATCAGTGGGGATTTGGGCTGTGGTGGTTTTTTTGGTGATCTTGTTCTTTATAACAATGTATGTAAATTGCTAGCCAATATTTCCCCTCTTCACCATTCTTTTTAAAGATTAAAGTGGTCAAATTTTCCTACATGTGGACCATCAATAACTTCAGCTTTTGTCGGGAGGAAATGGGCGAGGTCATCAAAAGTTCAACATTTTCATCAGGAGCTAATGATAAATTAAAATGGTAAGGACCACGAAAATGCCAGATAAGGAACAGCAGAAGGTACATTCATTGATATGTGGGTCTCAGAGCTGGGTTTGCAGTTATACCTTAGCCTCATATTCATTTAGAGCCATTGTTGAAGTTGCTAATGTTCTGTTTCGGAACTGTCACCTGTAAAATGTCATAGTAAAAGACCGGTTCCATAAAGTTAAGGAAAGAAAGTGCTACATTCATCTGTTGAATCTTAGTTATCCATTTGTAAGTGTGGCTCACCAACTTCCTGTGATCAGCTGCAAGAAATCAAAATGTCATTGTTTAATAGTCTATAGTAAATGCAGACTAAAACATAACTAGTGTAGTACAACTATCAACCAGGGTATGATTTTTCAAAAGAAAACAGTTTGTGTATAGAAAGTTGTTTCACTGGGTATAGTTGAATGATTTATATAGAGAAAATGAACATAGACTTTCTGCTTTTGCAGGTGTTTGCGTGTGAACCCAAAGGGCCTGGATGAAGAAAGTAAAGACTATCTTTCACTTTATCTGTTACTGGTCAGCTGTCCAAAGAGTGAAGTCCGAGCCAAATTCAAGTTCTCCATTCTGAATGCAAAAGGAGAAGAAACAAAAGCAATGGGTATGCATAGCTAGTAGCTGGTCACTTATATTTTACCCCTTACTGTATATGCAAATAGAGCAGAAAATAAAGACTTCTGTTTTTCTTTCTTCTATATTTTTTTTAAATGCCAACCTCTTTGTATGTTTCCAGAAAGCCAGAGAGCCTATCGGTTTGTGCAAGGCAAAGACTGGGGATTCAAGAAGTTTATTAGAAGAGATTTTCTTCTGGATGAGGCGAATGGGCTCCTTCCAGATGACAAGCTCACTCTCTTCTGTGAGGTAAGGAAAGAGGTGGTGGAACATCATGGTTTCCTTTGGGAAGGTTTTCATAAAAATAGTTTTTTTGTCTCAACTCCTGCTATGAATCCAATTTGTTCATCGTACAGTTGGGCTTTAGGGATGGAACTTTGAATATCTCCATTGTGGCTGAATGTACTGGATGGATCACTTCTTTCTGGAGGAGTTGGTTCTTGAAATACCTAGGGTCCAAGCCATTACGAGGTTTAGGTTACAGCCAGCATTTTGAAGCCTATTGGTAGCCATGTCATCCCTAGAAAAGTGGTATCATATGGCACTGGTGGCTCTCACCCACTAGCAGGAGTGTTGCTGTGTTTTGTATCAGCTACAGCTTCCAGGTAGTGTTCAGAGGCAACAAAACAAAACCCTTATTTTAAGCTTTTTGTGACAAGTCTGTGAGTTTAGAAAACCAGATTTGACTCACAGACAGGAAAAATGTCATTGTTGCTGCTAAGGATGTTTCGGGTCCCATACTTAGGTGTTAATACCATATGCTCAGCTAATTCTCTCCAATTGTAGGTACCCCCAACTTTTTCACTTTAGGGGAAATACATTTTTGTTTTAATAAAGGAGAATATTTGTAGCTCAGGCTTGACATGAGGGGTCCTTGGTGCTCTCTGAGCTTGGTTGTTTTCTTTTGGAGACATTTCATTACCCAAACCAGGTAACCTCGTCAGTGCTAGTAAGGAGTGCAGTTTGCTGTCAGTTTATATTCTAGTGGTTTGCCTGTCAGTGTTGGTGGGGGTGGTCTTAGAGGTTCTTTGGTTGGGCTGCTTACTGTTGGCTTCTTTGGCAGTTTCTTGATTGAGGTATTGTTTACTTAATTGTTGGTCTGATGTTAACCTTGGAGTTAATCTATGCTGATCTGGGTGCTGATTGCTGGTGGAGAGGTGCTTAGGTCTTTTTGTTCCTTTTGGGGCTGGGTGATCATCCCTTTTGCATAGTCTATAGATGTTGTTAATGTCTATGTGTCTATTGATGGCTGATTTGTCAGAGTGCCAGGCTAATCAGCAGAGACTACAATGGCAAACTAGAAATGCAAATCTACAGAAAAAAACACCCATACTAACTAGGTGCTCCACTACCAAACCAACAACCCAACCTCCCACAAGAGAAGCTGTGTAAGGACTTTATTTAGATGAGCCCAAACACACTGCAGCAACCCAGAACAGCAGAAAAGGGAAATAGAGCATCTATACAACATATTCCAACAAAATGGATATCCACACAACTTTTATCAAAAAGTCCCTGACCACTCAACCCAATACAGCACAACCAACACAAACCCTAAAAAGAATTACACTGCCATACATCAAAAATATCTTAGAAACCACCAACAGACTACTACAACCACGTGGAATCAGCATAGCCCACAAGCCAACTAAAGCCCTTCAAAACATCGTAAGCAGACCAAAAGACCCAACAACATACACTGTAAAGACTGCAACAACTACTGTGTAGAACAAACAGGCAGAAGACTGGCAGAATGCATCCACAAACACCAACTAGCAGTCAGAAGACATAATGAAAATTCTTTAATTTTACAACATATAGACAGATTTAACCATAGTTTCAATTGGGAAAATGTGACCATCCTAGACCAGGCCAAGTCCAAAAACGCCAGGGAATTTCTAGAAGCCTGACACTCTGACAAATCAGCCATCAATAGACACATAGACATTAACAACTTCTATAGACTATGCACAAGAGACAACCAGCCCAAAAAGGAACAAAAAGACCCAAGCACCTCTCCACCAACAATCAGCATCCAGATCAGCATAAATTAACTCCAAGGTTAACATCAGACCAATAATCAAGTAAACCAGTGGTTCTCAACCTTCCTAATGTCGCGACCCTTTAATACAGTTCCTCATGTTGTGGTGACCCCCAACCATAAAATTATTTTCGTTGCTACTTCATAACTGTAATTTTGCTACTGTTATGAATTGTTATGTAGATATCTGATATGCAGGATGTATTTTCATTGTTACAAATTGAACATAATTAAAGCACAGTGATTAATCGCAAAAACAATATGTAATTATATGTTGTGAAATATTTATTTCTAATTACAAATAAATGAAATTTTGTCTTGAAGCATGGTGTAGCATGGGTAACAGTCTTAATATAACAACAGTAAACTACATTGCTACATTTTGTGACAGTATGCGTAAAAAGCCAACCCACAGGTTGAGAACCACTGGTTTAATGCATCCAGCAGTAAACTAAAGCAGGGGAGAGGGCTGGCTTTGCACGGCATCTAATCCCCTCCCTGCAAAAGAAAAAAAACCCGAAGCCTAAAATGATGGCCAATAACTTTAGCAAAAAACACAAATAGAGTCAGCAGGATCCTGTCCCGGACGGAGACCAACTGGGTTAATGTGAAAGACAGTTTTTACCAGGGAATCCTCGAGGACATTCTGCCTTAGGTATAGGTCTCCAGGTGGGATAGATTTGGCTGGGGGGAGTGGAGAGGGAATTTCAACAAAAGCCTCCCAATCTTAAACCCTCAGACCTCTCCAAAGGTTTTTTCCTGAAACTCGTGAGATCTTTTTCTCATTTTACATTCTCTTCCTGATGGAAAGAAACTATTTTCTAAAATAAGTAGGCTTGGTTTTTCTCTGCAGAAAAAGTAAGGTGGGGAGAGCCTGGACTGGAAAAAACGAGGGGATCACACAGTCTGAATCTGGCAGAAGTCTGGGTATGCTGCCTTCTTTTGACAACCCCCCTCCCCTCTTTTGCATATTGGAGCCTTTGAAAAGCATTTTGAGCAAATAAAAACTTTTGAGCTCTCCAACTTTTCTCCCCCACCTTCTGTTAGGGGGCATCAAATTCACCTGATCTTCTCCTCTTGAATATTATTTTTCTCGCATTCCTAAACGGGCTCTTCCTATGATTTACTTCTTTCTTTTTTTTTAACATGCCATTTATTCGTTGATATTTGAAGGTAATAAATCCGGGAGGTTAAAAAGTTTGAGCAAACTATTAAACGGCCAAGCCTTTGCCTATTTAATAAGGGATTGAAAAACCCAGACACCCGACCCTCCGGGGCTTTTTCCTTGCCGGCTGCTTGAGCAGAAAAGCAGCCGAACCTCTCCGGTGGGTCTTTCCCTTCTTCCTAGGACCCCCCTCCAATCAGCTCTCCCCTCCTCTGGCTCAGAAAAGCCGAAGAAGCGCAGAAAGATTCCCCGCCTGGGAAGGACTTTTTTTAAAAAAAAAAATGCCCCAGCAACGAATCTTGGCTTGAGGATCCCCCGGCTGCTATTTTTAAAAAGCCGAGAAGAGGGAAAGAAAAGAAGGAAAAAAAGAGACTAGGACTTTTCTTTTTTGCACTAAAAAAAGAGGGAGAGGGAAGGGGGGGAAAGGGAAATTCTCCCCAGCAGCTGGCTGGTCTGGCGGTGGTGCTGGTGGTAGAGCAAAGGGGAATCAGGACCCCGTGCAAAGCTCTCCAGCCTTCCTGGGCTTCAGTTGCAAAGGAAAGGAGGGGAGGGGGGGAAAAGTCGGGGTTCGGGAGGCCCCGCCTCTTTCTTTTCAGCCCGGCTGGCTGGCTGGGCTGGCTCGCTGGCTGGGGCTCGCTGACTCTTCCTCTCCCGCCCCCCGCCACCTTTGATTTGAGTGCGTTTCAAAAATCGGGCTCGAGCCGCGCCAATCGGTTCCTAAGACCATCGGAAATATGTGTTTTCCGATGGTCTTAGGCGACCCCTGTGAAAGGATCGTTCGACCCCCAAAGGGGTCGCGACCCACAGGTTAAGAACCGCTGAAGTAAACAATACCCCAATCAAGAAACTGCCAAAGAAGCCAACAGCCCAATCAAAGAATGTTTAAGACCACCCCCACCAACACTGACTGGCAAGCCACTAGAATATAAAGTGACAGCAAACTGCACTCCTTACTAGCACTGATGATGTTACCTGGTTTGGGTAATGAAAGGTCTGCAAGAAAACAAGCAAGCTCAGAGAGCACCAAGGACCCCTCATATTTTTGTTTTGGTTGTTGCTGTGCTGACTTGCTATGAAAACTTGATTGTACTTGATGACATAAGAGATGCCCCTGCTTCCTTTAAACTATTTCTTGCTGGTGGGAAAAGGTTTGGTCACCTTAATTAAGTTCTTCTGTGGTTGACATATGCTAGGTTGTCCATTGATTCATCCTCATGCCTGATTGTAGAAGGCTATTTGACTGCATTTGTTTGAAGTTTCTGTTTTACTCTCTGGGTCCCATGAGCATGCAGAGGGATAAGGAGGAAGGAGTCAGAGTTTTTGTACTCCACAAATTGTTCTGTTTAATAAGTAGGAGGGACTGCTTCCTATGACTCCAGAGACTACTGATTTAATCCAGCTAAAATCACAAGCTTTTAAATTCCATGGATTTTGATGATAGAGTTGTGAGTATACACAAGTAGTCCTCAAGATATGACTGTAATGGAACCTGCACATTATGATTGCAAGTGGTGATGGCTGTTAAGTGAGATCGCCTCTCTTAACGAACCCCACCACCTGCTCTCCCTGATACAGCAGTTAAACAAATGTGCAGGTTGTTAAGCAGAGCATGGGGTGCCTCAGGGGTAGGAGAGGCCCTGGGAGGCCTAGCACAGGCTCAGGCCCACCTGCCCTGTGCCTCCCAAGACCTCCCGCATACCTGAGACACCCTGTGCTCTGCTTCCTGCCCTCTGGGTCCCCACAGGCCTTTCCCTCCCCGACAGGGTTCCTACGGGCCTTAGGCCTGATTCCCACCCCACCAGACCCCACACCCTTCTCCTCACTTACCTGTCATGGCTTTGTTGGATCCCGGTTCAGAGGAGGAGAAGAAGTTGGAACTAGGATTGTCCGACGGGGATGGCACTGTTCCCCTCAAACGAGCGAAGAGTCCAGGGGCTGAGGCAGTCCCAGTGCCATCTAGTGGGGGGGGGACTGGATGGAGAGCCACCTGCAGGAGCAAATCAGCAGAGATGACAGGCTCCAAACCACCTCTGATGAGGAACAGCTGCCTCCCCTGCCTGATCTGTGGCAAGGAAAGCAGAGCGGAGGGAGGCACAGAGAAAGTTGGCAAGGCTGCTTGTGGGGAAGCAGTCCCGCCCCTCCTCACAAGGAACACCTGGGGAAGGATAATTCAACCAGATGCTGGTGGAAGGTGTGTTTGTAGGGAACACCTGTTTGCTTTGATGTGCACCTTCCCGGTTTTCCTGAATACTGCCTTGTGATTCTTGGATCATGTCTTTTGGCTCTGAACTTCGGACTTCACTTGTGGACTTTGGACTTGGCTCTCTAACTTCAGACTCTTGAAGCATGCTTTGGTTTTTGGTACTCTGGACTTGTGTTGCAAACTTGGTACTTGTGGGTATTGTTACTTCTGTCTTTTCCTCATGGGTTGGCTAGGACTTAGTTCATGGAACCGGGGAATTCAGACTGAGGGGAAACTGAGGGCTGAGGTGAAGCGTCACCGGCACCATTAGTGGGTCATTTGGTGCTGTGTTAAGTGTGCAATAAATGGACTCTACATAACCTCTGCCTTGCCAGCATGACTTGGGTCAGAACATATCTTTTGAAGATCTCCTTACCTCATGTTGGGGAAGGAGGGCAGACCACATATTCTTGGCCCACATGGCTGCCTCCTGGAAGTGGCCGTTATTTTCAGCACACCTACAATGCATTAACACGGTCTGCACAGTGTTACAGAAGCTTTCTGCAGCAATGTGCAGACCATGTTAAGGTAGCAAAACAGAGTGGTTCATCCCTGGGCCACAGTGGCCTAGTGGAAGCAGCCACAGTTTTGGCACACCTGTGTGAGCATGTCAATCTGACATCTGCTTATGGGTCACCGCCAGACAGGCAAGGGAGAAACCACTCCCATTTGCTGCCTTAAAGCAGTCTATAGCACTGCAGAAACTTTCTGTAACACTCTGGAATTTGTTGTTGATAGGTTTTTTGCTGAGCACTTCTAGATTCTCTGTTGCTACTTTTACTACTTTTATAAAGAGCATGTCCTTCTGTGCTTCCTTGCAGGTGAGTGTGGTACAGGACTCTGTCAATATCTCTGGCCAGAATTCCATGAACATGGTGAAGGTACCTGAATGCCGCTTGGCTGATGAGTTGGGAGGCCTTTGGGAAAACTCTCGCTTCACAGACTGCTGCCTGTGTGTAGCAGGCCAGGAGTTCCAAGCTCACAAAGCCATATTAGCAGGTTGGTATTGACACTGTTTGGTGTAGTGGTTAAGGCATCAGACTAGAAATCAGGAGACTGTGAGTTCTACTCATGCCTTGAACACAAAGCCAGCTGGGGGACCTTGGGCTAGTCACTTTCTCTCAGCTCTAGGAAGGAGGCTATGGCAAACCACTTCTAAAATATTTTACCAAGAAAACTGCAGGGACTTCTCTAGGCAGTCTCTGAGAATCAGACATGATCGAATGGAAGAAAAAAAAATGACACAGACATGCAGCATAATAGGATGACAGACTGATCAGTGGCAAGCTGAGTGCTTGGACTTGTGCCTTACACCCTTTTGCAAGTCATCTGTCTTTTAGGAAATGGATTCTTAAGAAAGAGGTCCTTCTTTTCTTCCTCCCCCTGGGAAGATCAAGAATAGTAAAGTCATGCATGGGAAACCAGTAATGAAGAGTGTGTGGAGGAAGATGCAAAAAAAAAAAATGCAATAGCATTTGCTTTGCTAGGATTCTTTTGTATATGTTCCCATAGGGCCGTGTATAGTATGTTTTATTAGAAGCCCAGATATGCTGTTGGCTACAAAATTCCACTTTCCAGGTTTAAGACAAGATTCTCTTATAGCAGCAAAGATATACAGGTAATACTTCAATTACAATGGCATTAGGAACTGGAATTTACATTGCTTAGCAAAGCTTAGTGATGCGGCCATAAAGCTCGACATCACATGACCACATCACTTAGTGATGGCAATCCCTGCACACCTTGTTGCTGTCATTAATTAAATTGCACCAATTGTTAGCTGAGGACCTAGCCTGATCCAAGCCACTCCCTGCTTGGTCCCTCTTAACCACAAGCCTCAGTTCTTCCAAGGTAAGGGACTGCCCTTCAACTCCCCCAACTGCCTATTCCCCTCATCTTTGTCCTTTTGGCTGCCCTGCACTCTGCCTTGTGGAGCAGCCAACAGTCCCAGAATCGCATGGCTCTGGAGCTGCTTGCCATACTGTGACTCGGGCTTTTTGGCAGTCCATGGCTCTGGGGCTGCAAGAAGTCCCTGAGCTGCAGGAAAACCACAGCTTGGCCCATAAGCATGGCACTAAGCCACAGCTGCCCCAGAAAGCCCAAATGTTCCAGCCTCAAACACCCTTCCTGCTCTGCCCTCTAAGGCCCCTGCTACCCTGTATTTTGCTGCCCGGCTGACCATCTCCATGTTTTTCCTCCCACTGCTGATGTGGCATGTGTGCCCTGGCCCTTCGTGAGGTAGCTGCTGGCCATGTGAGGCCTTCTGGCTCAGGTCTCCGAGGAAACCACCATGTGTGACCACAGGAAGAAAGCCATATGTGGCCAGTAGTTGCCTCATGAAACGCCAGGCCAGGCGTGCTTGGACAGCAGTGGGATCAAGTAGATGGCAACGTTCAGCTAGGGGCAGCAGAGTGTAGGGCTGCAGGGGGAATGGAGTGTTGAGAGCCAAAAAAACACAGATAGGGGAGATGGGTGGGGGGAGTTGAAGTACCCCTGTGGTCATAAGTGTGGACAGGCTGCCAAACACCCCATTTTTTGATCACATTACCACACAGGTGCTACAATGGTTGTAACTTTCAGAACTGGCCATAAGTACCATTTGTTCAGAGCTGCTGTAACTTTAAATGGTCACTGAACAAATGGTTGTAACCTGAGGACTACATGTATTTTAAATTCTTCTGAAATTCCAGAAAACAAAGGCTTAAAGATTTGTAGTTATTGGGATAAGTTTACAAGGTACTGTATGATGTTTTGTCCCTGTTGCTGCAAAATCAGAATGGATTTTGCAAGATCAGTTGCTCCAGTTTGCACATTTTATGTAGATTGCAGAATCCATCTCGGTCTGGTACATACAGGGGTCTCCAACCGTGGCAACTTTAAGACTTCTTAAGAAATCTGAAAACTGAATTAGCTGCATTCCAGAGCTTCTCTTATTTAATTGTATAGGTAGGAAGCAGCTTATAAATGGCTTATAAATGCAGGATTCAATCTGGGTCAGTCACCAGGACCAGAGGTTTAGTCTTCCGAGCTTTCAGACTTGTGCTGGAGCCCATCCTCGGGGAACTCTCTAGCAGCATGGCTTAACAATGGCTGGGAAACCCCAAAGGTGCTTTTTCAAAAGACAACTGGACTTTCTTGTTTTTCTTTGAAGACGTTTTGCTTCTCATCCAAGAAGCTTCTTCAGATCTGACTGGGTAGTGGGGAATGGAAGGATTTATATTCCTTGCACACAGCTGGTCATTTGCATTCTTTTAGAGAGTCATTGAGGGCACTTGGAGGTTTATCTCTGTCTTCAGGGTCACCTGAGTAGTGCAAATGTGTGTGGAGCTTTCTTGGAACTGCTGAAAGGACTGTTGTAGACTGGAGATAGATGATGTTGTATCCTTCCCCCTCTGTTGAGGGAGGACCATTCAATTTTGACATAGATGGCCTCTTTGACTCCTCTTTCAAACCAGTGGTCCTCTCTGTCCAAAATGTGGACTTTGCTGTCTTCAAAAGTGTGTAGTTTGTCTTTTAAATGCAGACGGACTACCGAATCTTGTCCTGATGGGTTTGTTCTACTATTGTGCCATGCGTTTATGACTGGGAAAGCATATGCTTATTCCCTTGGGTAGAAATTTTTATTTGATTCTCTTGCAAACATTCAAATTATTTTTTACTTGTCTCTTTTATACATTACTTGAATTTGTAAGTACTGATGGTATTATGTCAGTTCCTCACTGGAAAGGAAGAGTATATTTTCACATTTTTAAAATTGTATTTTTTCCCTTTTTCCTTACGCCATTGTGCAGCACGTTCTCCAGTTTTCAGTGCAATGTTTGAACATGAGATGGAAGAGAGTAAAAAGGTAAGCCATGAAGAAGAGCTGCCCAGACAGGGAGATATGGAGGAGGCAAATCTTAGTTAATAGCTGAAAAGTGTTGTAGACTTTTTTATTAGTTTTATTCATTTATAACATAAAATGTGAAAATACAAAAGCAAATAGTAGGAGACAACAGTAGAAAAAGGGAAAACAAAAAAGGTGTGAAGAAGGGGGGGGAGAAACAAAAAGCATTGACTTCCAACTCTCTCTGTTGCAGTAAAATCAGACATTAAAATCAAATCTCAACTTTTTACATTTCTATACTAGTATGCACTAGCCATTTCTGTATTGGCAAATCAGTCTAACTGGTAAAACTCAAAATCATAATATCATTTTTTTCCACCTCAAGCACAAAGTCCAGAAACAGTTTTCAAGTAGAAACAAAAGTACTTAATGTTCTTTTCTTTTATCAGCACAGTCAATTTGGCCATCTCTACTAATCCCATCAGCTTTTGTAACCATTCGTCCATGGTAGGAATCAAGGCATCCTTCCATTTTTGTGCCATCTTTGTAAATCATTTTTATATCATTCCAAAGAGGTACATAAAAAGTATTGTAGACTTTTGACCTCAACCCAGAAAGGTCTCACTCAGACAAGAGAGGCTCAATGCAGAAAAGAAATATAGTGCTGTTAATGTGTCCAGGTTGACAAGGCATTTTGCTCTGGGAACAGAGAAGAGATATTATCATGGTTTCGATAGATGAGACCAGTAGAAATAAGAACTCTAAGGCAATTGCTTTCCTCACCTCAAAGAACACATTTAATGGCTACATAGTATCGGCACGAACAAAGGTGAAACCAAGACTGAAAGTTCCCCCCAAGGTTACAAAGTAACAAGTTGAACTCCCCATCCCTGCAGTGTGTCATAAATCACAATCTCCAATTAACTACTTTGGCGGGTTTTCTAACGGTAGCTTCAGCCCGCCAAAACTTAGGTAACTTGACCTTGGTTCCCACAGAACAATTTATTGTTATGTCTAAACTAAAGGAATACATCTTCCCCCTCCCATTACTGTGGCTACCGAAAATGAAGCAAAGATGGCTGTAGCCAAATTCAGTTGAAGGTTGACATTTGGATCCCCTAGAGAAGAGAGAAATCCTGTAGGCAGAAAAGGAGTTAGAGTCAGGAATCACCTCTAGGCATATTCGGATGTTTATCGTAAAATTTACGTACTAATCTATAAGCTTTTGCATCAGTACTTTTTACCCAGGTAGCCTCTGATAGTGGGTATGCTTTCCACTGCACCAGATACTGTAACTTTCCCTTGTATAACCTTGAGTCAAGGATTCATTTTACTTCATAATGAGTCTCTCCCTCCACGATAAGTGGACCAGGTGCCTGTCTTGGAGGAGGTCTCAATGAGGACTCTCTGTATGGCTTCAATAGGCTGCAGTGGAACACGGGGTGAACTTTCCCTAAAAGGAGAGGGAGCTTTAACTCCACGGTGACTGGGTTTATAATCCGCACTATGGTAAAAGGTCCAAGGAATTTTGGTCCCAATTTTTACTAGGCAACTTGAGTCTTAGATACTTTGTAGACAGATAAACCTTTTCACCCACACAAAATGGCCTCTGGGGAGCCCTTCTCTTGTCTGTCTGTTCTTTGTAAATTTTTGAGGCTTTTGTTATAGCCGCTTTTGCATTGTCCCAAACAGCTTTCCAAAAAGTCATCCATTGATCTAAAGTTTGAGAAACAGGAGGGTCCTGAGGGAGTTCAGGCATGGAAATGAATTCCCTACCAGTAGCTATTTTAAAAGGAGTGAGTCCAGTGCTGCTATGCACCATGTTATTATAAGCCACCTCAGCAAAGGTGAGGAGGTCAGCCCATGTTGTTTGATGGTAGTCAACATAACATCTCAATGGAGATGTTTTTTTGGTCCTCAATGGAACCGCATCTACATGGAGGGAAGTGTGTAGGGGGGTGCCCTAGGGCTCTGTTCTGGGCCCAGTGCTCTTCAACATCTTCATCAATGATTTGGACAAGGGGATAGATGGGGAACTCATCAAATTTGCAGACGACACCAAGCTGGCAGGAATAGCCAACACTCCAGAAGACAGGCTTAAGATACAGAAGGATCTGGACAGACTTGAACACTGGGCACTATCTAACAAAATGAAATTCAATGGTGAAAAAAGCAAGGTTCTACATTTAGGCAAGAAAAACCAAATGTACAGGTATAGTATAGGGGGTACCTTGTTCAATAGTAGTAACTGTGAGAGGAACCTCGAAGTCCTAGTGGACAATCACTTAAATATGAGCCAGCAGTGTGCTGCAGCTGCCAAAAAGGCCAACACAGTGCTAGGCTGCATTAACAGAGGGATAGAATCAAGATCACGTGAAGTGTTAATACCACTTTACAATGCCTTGGTAAGGCCACACTTGGAATACTGCATCCAGTTTTGGTCACCATGATGTAAAAAAGATGTTGAGACTCTAGAAAGAGTACAAAGAAGAGCAACAAAGATGATTAGGGGACTGGAGGCTAGAGCATATAAGGAAAGGCTGCTGGAATTGGATATGTCTAGTTTAATGAAGAGAAGGACGAGGGGGGACATGATAGCAGTGTTCCAATATCTCAGGGGCTGCCACAAAGAAGAGGGAGTCAAGCTATTTTTCAAAGCGCCTGAAGGCAGGACAAGAAGCAACGGATGGAAACTAATCAAGGAGAGAAGCAATCTGGAACTAAGGAGAAACTTCCTGACAATTAGAACAATTAACCAGTGGAACAACCTGCCTCCAGAAGCTGTGAATGCTCCAACACTGGAAGTTTTTAAGAAGAGACTGGACAGCCATTTGTCCAAGATGGTATAGGGTTTCCTGCCTGAGCAGGGGATTGTACTAGATGACCTCCAAGGTCCCTTCCAACTTTATTATTATTATTATTATTATTATTATTATCATCATCATCATCATCATCATCATCTAATGTATTGCTCCACGACAGTCCCTGCGTGGACCCAATTAGTTTAAGAAAGTCCCTCCAAAATCTCGCAGTAAATTATACTGCTCTATCCGAAATAATCTGTTTTGGAGCTCCGTGGAGTCGGTAGATATGTTTGAAAAACATTCTTGCTAGTTTCTTTGCGGAGGGAAGACCGGAGCAGGCAATGAAGTGAGCTTGCCTTGAAAAAAGGTCAATCACAGTTCATATTACCGTATTCCCCCTACTCCACAATAAAGTCCATGGCAATCTCCTCCCAGGGGTTGGGAAGGATCTGCGACTTGCTGCAATAATCCAGGGGGCTTACCTGGATGTTTTTTCATTGTTGCACAAGTTGCACAGCTTTTCACATAATTCTCCACATCCTTCTTTAGCCCTGGCCACCAAAATTGCCGTCAAATTAAATGTAAAGTTTTCAGGTATCCAAAGTGACCTGCTTGTTTGCTATCATGACTGCATTGTAGGGCCTGAACTCTAAGGGTTTCTGGTAGGTACAGTTTTGACCCCTTCCAAGCCAACCCGTCCCGACAAATCAGTTATGGTTTGGTTTTCCAGGAGCCAGGAATCGGTTTTCAATTCCTCCTTCAGCCTTTTTGTCAACGGGCTATCAGGTTCAGGTGATTTTGCCTGTGGTTGCCCCCCTGTAGTTACTTGAGAAATGGACTCTGGTTGCGGAATGATGGAGTTCACAATCTCCTCTCGATGGCTTTTGTACTTGGGCAGCCTGGATGGGCTGTCAGCTAGGAAATTTTTTCCTCCTGGGATGTATTTTAGTGTGAAATTGAAACGGTTAAAATACTGTGCCCATCGGACTTGTTTAGGAGATAACTTACAGGGGGTTTTCAGTGCCTCTAGAAAGATTTTTTGATCAGTCCATACTTCAAAAGGCAAGTCGCCCCCTTCAACGAAATGACGCCAGGTGAGCAGAGCCCACTGTACCGCGAAAGCCTCCTTCTCCCAGTCTGCCCAACTTCGTTCAGTGTCTGTTAACTTTTTGGAGGTGTAGGCGCAGGGCTGCAAATCCCCCTTCTCATTCCTTTGCAAAAGAATGGCCCCCACAGCCACATCGCTGGCATTGGCTTGGATGATGAATTGTTTCTCAGGATTGGGATGTTTGAGAATGGGTTCTGCTGCAAACAGTCTCTTTAAGTTCTCAAAAGCAGTTTGGCATTCTGTGGACAAAGGCAGTGGTTGGCAGGGTCGTAGCTTCCCCCCGTTTTTCCCCATTTTTAACAGTTCAGTAATTGGTAAAGCAATCTTGGCAAAAGAGGGGATGAATTGCCAGTAGAAGTTTGCTAATCCCAAAAAACTCTGGAGTTGCTTACAGGTCCGTGGGGGTTGCCATTCCAGTACAGCTTTCACTTTAGCTGGATCCATCTCAACGCCTTCACTGGAAATCCTATATCCTAGGTAATCCAGGCGTGTTTGATGGAACTCACATTTTGAGAGCTTTGCGTAAAGTTTAGCACTCAGCAGTTTTCTGAGCACTTCACGTACTAATTTGACATGTTCCGCCATGGTCTCTGTGTAGATGAGGATGTCGTCAAGGTAGAATAGAACCCCCTTATACAGGTAATTATGCAGTACTTGATTTATTAGTTGCATAACACAGCAGGGCCCCCCTGCAGGCCGAAAGGCATAACATTGAACTGGAAGCTCCCCAAGGGGTTGTTAAAAGTGGTTTTCCACTTGTCTCCTTCCTTGATCCTTACTCAGTAATACGTCTCTCTTAGGTCTAATTTGGTAAAAACTTTTCCTTTTGCCAAATGGGCTAACATGTCTTTCATTAAGAGGAGGGGGTACATATTCTCCACGCTGACACCATTTAACACCTTATAGTCCACGCACAGCCTCATCGACCCATCTTTTTTTTCCTTGAAAAACACAGGGGCGGCTACTAAGGATTTTGCTAGCTGGATAAGTTCTTATCAATGTATGCCCTTAGTTCCTTTAGTTCACGGGGGGTCATTGAATACATTTTTGGCTTGGGTAACTTGGCTCACGGTAAAATCTCAACAGCGCAGTCAGTGGTTCTGGGGGGGGCAGGACATCGCATTCCGCCTTGCTGAATGCTTCTGCTAGGTCTCTATATTCACTTGGGATGAGTGGCTCTCCCAGCGGTGGACTCATAGCAGATTTCAAGGTCTCCAGGTGCTGCCCTTGGCTCTCACATGGGCTACTGATAAGAGTAGGAGGTGAAGGTCCAGTTGCTAGTCTTAGAGTCCTCACTCCGTTCTCCCACCAGATCATATAGGGCACCATTTGTCAAACCAAGCTAGCCCCAGAATCACTGCTTCTGTCATTTTTTGGTTCACCACAAAACAGATTAGCTCCCAATGCTCCCCTATCTCTAGGTGCACTAGCTCAATTAAATGAGTGGCCGGGGCTCCTCCTATGAGAGATCCATCAGCCTGCTCAAACCTCATGGGTAGAGGCAGCAGTCTTGCCCTAATGTGCAGCTTAAGTACCGTGGGGAGGTTGATCAAGCATCGGGTGCAGCCTGAATCAACTAAAACGTTCAAATCCATCTGAGCCCCTGATTTAGGTACCAATAGTTTGGCAGAAAGGGCAAAAGGTGGGATAGGCTGACTCACCATCAGTTCGTCTTCTCCTGCATCATCGCTGTGGTATGGATCAGGTGCGGGCAGGCGCTCAGCTGAATCCTCTTCTAAGGAGAAGAGGTGATTTGTACAACTTGCCCCTGGTTGCCTTCTCTCGCGCTGGTCAAGGTTGTCTCTTTGGCTTCATGGGGGCTGTGCTCGCACTTTTCAGGGGAGGGAAAGGTACCAGACAGTCCACTGCTCAATACCCAAGTTGCCCACACCTGAAGCACTTGATCTGGGATCCAGCGGGAGCCCTAATGGATCCAGTTGCCGCAGCAGGTGGGGGTGCTGTGATGGTTGGTGCCTCACCGGATCTCACCTTGGTCGGGGTCCTGAAGTTGCAGGCTTGTGGTACTGGGTCAGTTCAATATCCAAATTCGTAGCCAAACGGTACCAATCATGAAGTTGATCGGGATTCCCACTGCAGATGCACGTCTGGAACAGATTGTGGTCCAGCCCCGCTTTGAAGTAGTGGATCAATGACTATTCAGACCACTGCCTAATTCGTCCCGCCATTCTTCGAAATTCTCTTACGTACTCTATTGCAGGCCGGCCCCTCTGCTTCACATCGTGGATGTCCTTTTCTGCTTGCACAGCCTGGGATTCATCTTCAAACCTGGTTCTCAGCCCGCATGTGAATATATCAAAATCCCATAGCTCTGGCACCTGGTCCTCATGTAGGGCAGCCATCCACTCCACGGCTTCCCCTTCCAGATTTGCGGCTACAGAATCAATCATTTTGGCATCCTCTAAATAAGCACGGCTGTAACAATTTACATGAGACCACACCTGGTTCAGGAAAATAGTCACCTCGGGATCACCATCGAAAGCTGGCTTGAGGGGGGATGGATCTGCAGGTTGTCGGTCCCAGAGAGCCTGCAGCAAACTAGGCAACTGGAGTTGGGGTTGATGAAATCCCCCTTGATGGAAGACCCTTGGCGGGGGTCCTGGGCTGGCTAGGTGCCGACAGTCAGGCCTGGCACGACGCCGGTAGCAATCGGGACCAGCTGGGCGTTGGTAGCAGTCTGGTAGCATTCCAAAGAGGTACATAAAAAGTATTGTAGACTTTTGACCTCAACCCAGAAAGGTCTCACTCAGACAAGAGAGGCTCAATGCAGAAAAGAAATATAGTGTTGTTAATGTATCCAGGTTGACAAGGCATTTTGCTCTGGGAACAGAGAAGAGATATTATCATGATTCCGATAGATGAGACCAGTAGAAATAAGAACTCCGAGGCAATTGCTTTCCTCAAAGAGCACATTTAATGGCTACATAGTATCGGCACGAACAAAGGTGAAACCAAGACTGAAAGTTCCCCCCAAGGTTACAAAGTAACAAGTTGAACTCCCCACCCCTGCAGTGTGTCATAAATCACAATCTCCAATTAACTACTTTGGCGGGTTTTCTAACGGTAGCTTCAGCCCACCAAAACTTAGGTAACTTGACCTTGGTTCCCACAGAACAATTTATTGTTATGTTTAAACTAAAAGAATACATCTCCCCCCTCCCATTACTGTGGCAACCGAAAACGAAGCTAAGATGGCTGCAGCCAAATTCGGTTGAAGGTTGACAGATGTGAGTCTAGATTGCAACTTGGATAGTTAGGTTTTATATAGTGGGTTGGTAGAGTTCCATCATTGTCCATCAAAACAATATGTCAGTGGACTTCCGGTGGCTCCGCCGGCGCCGCTAGAGTCTCCTCTGTGAGGCTCCGTTCCCTGGGTCTGTAAAGCCGCAAAAAACAGCGCACATCAGCTGTTTTTTTTTTGCGGTGAAAAATCCCCTCTTCGGGCAAAGAAGAGGTGTAGAGCATCAGGAGCAGGGTTGAGCACCTCTTAAATCCCTGAAAAAGTTTTCAGGGATCAAGAGTGATAGCTCCCTAAGCTCCTGAGAACGCTCCTGCCCAGAGACGCTTCTGTCATCAGACAGAGAAAGACGCCGCGACCGCTTCTGCTTATAAAAATAGAACGCAAGAGAGAGTATAAGCAGACTGAGTGAATACAGGAGTTCTTATTGGATTGCAAGTATTTTTTTTTATTGTTTTTCTGGCTATACATTTCTAACTTCTACAATCAACATAATGCTTTCAAAATGGCGTATAGCTTTCACTGCTTTCACTGTTAAAGGAAAGTGTTTGAAAGTGAAAGTGAATTCTCCATTTTTTTTTCTCTCTCCTTGTTCTCGCAAGCGGAGCTAGAGAGACGGCGGTAGGAATTGTATTAAAGCCAGAGTGATTGTTTTAAATTTAAAATGGAGTGGAATTTACATTCAAATGTTAAACTTATTTTGGATCGTATTGATGAATCTCAAGAAGAAAGGCGTGTAATAGTGAAAGAGATTAAAGCAATACTGAAAGAGACCATTACAGAAATATTAACCAGATTCTTTCTTCCAAATGAAACTGATTTACAACCGACTGCTGAATATTTTATAGTGCAACCTAAACAAGAAGCAGAACAAGAACAAGAAGAAGACAGTACTGAGAATAAAGAGAATAAAGGGAAATGGATCTTGCTTGATAAACAGTTCATCTATGGAGTGGAGGAAGAGGATTTGTTTCAAGAAAGGAGGGGATGGTTATTCCTTTTAGATAAGCAGCAAGAAGAGGATTTAATTGAGAAAAAAGAGACATTGATTCAGTTTAAGAAGCAACTTACTTATGGGCCTGAGGATTGGGAAAAGCAAAGACAGAGATCTGAATTGTTATCTCAACAAAAGTTTATGGCTAACAGAGGATTAATGCAAAGGTTAAGACGGTTTATTTGGACTCAAATTATATTGCAAGTAAAGAAGAGAGACTTATTATTTGGAAGGGAGGCGTCGTTATGGAGGTTTACCTGGTTAAAGAAAAAACCTAGAATTCGACTGAAGGAGTGAAATTTAAAACTGTATGCAGGAATTATGGGTAATTCAAAATTATGGACTGATTTAAGGACTAAGATTATGAGTAAGATGTAAGAGAAGATGATTAATGGAAGATATAATTAAATTGAAGAAGAATGTATTTGTTCTGAAATGATCTAGGTTTGACATTAGATTGATTGATTGATTGATGGGATAGATAAGCATTATGTGATTTGATAAGGTTGAAGGAATGTAAGTTAGAAATGGAATAAATAGATTGTATTTGTTATGGAGGTTTATTTGACAGATGAGAAAGCCCTGAAGTCGATTGAAGAAGTGAAATTTAAAATTAAATGTAAGGAATTAAGGCTAATCTAAGATTAAGGGCTGAATTAAAGACCAATTTTATAAGTAAGATGTAAGAGAGGATGTTTAATGGAAGATATGATATTATTTGTTTATTTTTCTAAAAAGATGAATTTTTTTTTTATTTGATATTCAATGGTTTGAAAGAGGTTGATTACTGGAAGATGTATATAAAACTTGATTGTTTGGGCGATTTTATATAACCTCTCAATGGATTGAAGTGATTTAAGGTTTGACTTAGATTGATGGTTTAGATATGTAAATGAAAATTATTATTCTTAACAAGATGATTTGTTTGTTTTGTTTAATGGATTGAAATGTTTTAGAGATTGTATATAGTATATAGTTTAAAATTCTTGTTAGGATTATATAATAATTTTGTTTGATATAGTGGGTTTTCTTTTGTTTTACCCTGTACTCACTCTGGGAAGTCGGGGGGGGAGGGTTAGGGAGGGTTTATAATTTTATATATGATGTTTTCTCAACTGTAATTGGGGTGGATGTAAGAATATGTAATTACTGTCATTAAGGGGTTGCTCGGGTGGCCTCTGGGCACCACATCTGTTGGAAAGAGGAAGGAGGAGTGAAGGCTGATGTAAGTGGAAGTTGATAAGAAGGGGGAAGAGTGGGATGGAGATAGGGAAGGAGGGAGGAAAGTAGAAAGAAAGTAGAAAGAAAGTTGGTAAGAGGGGGGATGAGTAGTAGAGAAGGAGGGAGGAAAGTAGGTAGTTAGTTGGTAAGTGAGGGGGGAAGGTTAGGGTCGGGGGGGATGTGGTGGTGGGGGTACCGAGCAGTAATGTTAATTGTGTGGTATGATTATTTTCAGTTGAGTTATTAGTATTAGATGTATTGAAAAATGTATTTATGTTTTGTTTATGGATGATTGTTTATTTCAACACTATGATTTGATTTGAGTAGTTTTTTCTTTCTGTAAAAATTAAAAAATTAATAAAATATATTTTCAAAAATAAATAAATAAATAAATAAATAAAAACAATATGTCAGTGTAGTTGGCCAATTGATTTTAAGTTTCTTATTTCCAGCAGTCAGCTGAAGCACTGGATTCTAATCTGAGATGTTAGCCTTGGTGAAACTGAACAGAGTCCGAGTCAGGGTCCAAATAAGTATTTCATCATTACTACTTTGCATATAGGATATGTTAGAGATAAGCATATTATAATTTGTGGTGTGAACTGTTAAGAAAAGGAAGAAAAAATAAAGTAATTCTTTAAAATAGTAATAAAATATAAAATAAAATATAACACATTGGAGAAGCTGTTCTGCTTAAAACAATTCTAAAACATCCATTGGTAGTGATTGAAAAACCAGATTAAGGGGGAAGTTGTACATTGTCTTCTTGTGGTGCTAGAGAAGGAATACATGACACTTAACCTATGTTTGCATATACTTTACAGCAGGCCCTGTAAAGACAGGGCCTTAAGCCTTGGGTCTGGCACACAGAAGTATTCCAGGATTTGCAATCAAAATAATTTTTTCAGTGATATAATGTGAAAATTATTACATTTGTTTACACTGAAACTAACAGTAATTAATTTACTTTTAATAAAATGTAAATAAAAATCAAATTTAAACTTTTTCCTTAGCCTTAGCTATTCTTTTTGAAGGGCAATCTTTGCCATTCACTTAAAAAGCCAGATGTAGCCTTCAACCTGAAAGGTTTGAGATGCCCAGAGTCACTAGGTGAGCAGCAATATATTAATATATAAAAAGCAAGTTTGCACCCCTGCTTACAGAGAGGATTCCTTCCAAAAGACAAATTTAGGCTTTCTGTTGCCTCAGAAGAATAATCTTCCTCTCCCCTCTGGTGCAGAATCGAGTTGAAATCAATGATGTGGAACCTGAAGTTTTTAAAGAAATGATGTGCTTCATTTACACGGGGAAGGCACCTAACCTTGACAGAATGGCTGATGATCTGCTTGCAGCTGCTGACAAGGTACAAGGGAAACTTAGCCTTGTAGAAAAACAGAAATTTGGGGAAGCTAGAACAGAGACGGATGCCAACATATTTGGGGCATTTTTGTATTACCCATCTTACAGTGAGGGAAAAAAGTATTTGATCCCCTGCTGATTTTGTACGTTTGCCCACTGACAAAGAAATGATCAGTCTATAATTTTAATGGTAGGTTTATTTTAACAGTAAGAGACAGAATAACAACAAAAAAATCCAGAAAAATGGATTTCAAAAAAGTTATAAATTGATTTGCATTTTAATGAGTGAAATAAGTATTTGATCAGCAAGACTTTCTGGCTCCCAGGTGTCTTTTATACAGGTAATGAGCTGAGATTAGAAGCACTCTCTTAAAGGGAGTGCTTCTAATCTCAGCTTGTTACCTGTATAAAAGACACCTGTCCACAGAAGCAATCAATCAATCTGGAATTTTTTTGTTGTTATTCTGTCTGTCACTGTTAAAATAAACTTACCATTAAAATTATAGACTGATCATTTCTTTGTCAGTGGGCAAATGTACAAAATCTGCAGGGGATCAAATAATTTTTTCCCTCACTGTAATTGTTTCGTTTCTTACCTCCTCACATTCATAAGTAGGTACCGGTATGTCTTAAGCTTTTGCTTTTTAAAACCTATATGTTTACTTCCTAATATTTAGTGGAATTTCTAGCATGGAAAAGTGATTGGGAAGGGGACTGTCAGATTTCTCCAATCCCCCCACCCTACAAAAATATCTAAATTATCTCTTATGTCCTCACCGCCTTCTTTGGCTCCTTCCAGTATCTTGGCTTAGTGTTGGGAAATTCACATGCAAGGTTAAATGCAAAGCCACATGAACAGTGCTTCAATACTTACGGTATTTACAAATGTATTTTACCTTTCCCCTGAAAGATAAGCTGTCTCAGAGACCTCAAGGAAAAAAAGCTGACTTCAGAAAGGGGCTTTTTCGTTTCATAAAGCAGGAAGGGTATACCTATGATTCTGGAAGAAGCTTGAACCTCTCTATCACATTTAATTTAAGCATGGCAGTACCATTTCCTGGTAACAATGCAGCCTTAATTGAAAGCGATCCAGAGTCATCTTTCCTGTTGTGAAATGAGAGTCCTCTGCTTGAATGCAAAGCCCCCTGTTGTAATCTTGCTTCCTGAAGAGAGAAACACCTGCAGAGTAAGGAATGGCAACTTTTGGGTTCACTTCTGTATTAGATTCTGAAACATTTGCCAATCTTATCTGGCAATTCTATCACCTTTCAGGATGGTAGAAGTGCTGCCCATCCAGGGTAATAAGCACCAGTGCATCTTCTGTTTCCCAATAGGGTATTTGACAGAAGGTAGTTCTGGGTATGAATATCATCCATGACCATAAATTCACCATCCATACCTTATAGCAGTGATGGCAAACCTTTTAGAGACCCAGTGCCCAAATTGCAACCCAAACCCCACTTATTTATCACCGGGTCCTGGGTGGGCGTGGCTGCAGTGGTCATGGCAGACTGGGTGGGCGGGGCCAGGGCAGTGGGGGCCAGTCCCTCGCCATCTCCGCGGCATGGCATGCGTGCCCACAGAGAGGGCTCTGAGTGCCGCCTCTGGCACGCGTGCCATAGGTTTGCCACCACTGCCTTATAGCTTGGAGTTGGGACAGGAGTGGACAACTATCTGATTATTAATAATTTGGCACCAGCATAAAGTTGACATATACAACACTGGGAATACTTGTGTATAAACAGGTCAGCTTCCCAATATTAGAAGCTGAGCCCTATTGAAATAGAACTGTAGCAAACCTTTTTATAAGTCTCTTGTCAAATAAGATAGGCAAATAAGAGCAGTCAGGATAAAGAGCATGAAAAATTACCACCACAGCACATTCTAACCCACAAATCATCTGTGCTGGTCTGTAACCACCTACCTTTGGTTCACATATAATATTCTGATGTTAAGGATAAAATACATGGATATCAGTGAAACCAAGTTTTTAGGTTCATTATGTTTCTATTTCTTTGTACACACTTCAGCAAGTAACTTAAAATTGTTCCAATCATGCTCCACACTGGCCAGCTGCCTCCAATCTAATATTCTCCCTGAATTTCCAGCGTCTATACTTAATTTTGTCCCAGCACACCAGGAAGTAGCCAGACTGTAGGGCATGGGTGTCAAACGCAACACGTCACGTGACGTGTTGCGACGTATCGCAACTCTTTTTGCATTGCCGACAATGGGGTGGGCGCGGTTTTGGTATGATGAAACTGGCCCACGGGTGGGCAGTTTGACACCCCTGCTGTAGGAATTAGAAGCAGGGATAGAGTGTTGGGGGCGGGGACATGGCTGAGGAGGATGGGTTTTTAGAAATGTGAATTATTTGTGTAGCTTTTATCCAGTGAACAATGAAAAACAGAAAGCAAAACATTTTATGGCAGCACATAAAACCTCTTAATACTTGCCCAAGAGCTTAGGGAACAGCTTGTTCTGTCTTCTTCCAGTCTCTTAGGAAAAATACATAATTTTACTATAAACAAAGTGCAATGCCTATCTGAAACCCTGGAGAACTGCCATTGGGCTCTTGGGTGAAGATGTGATTAGTGAGTTTATTTTTGTCTTTCCAATATTTTTGAGGAAGATTGGGAAGAGATGCTGTGATGCCTGAAGAACTAACATACAGTATATGGTTAAGTTTGGCCCAGGTTTATATGCAAGCTGTTTTATTGTGCTTGTATATTTCCTATGCTCAGAGCTTTAAAGTTCAGCAAAGAAAATAAATTCCGCAAATTAATTACTATACTTTTAATTTCAGTTCTGTGATCTAAGGTTGGCCCTAATTCGAATATTTTTGGCTAAAAAGCAGCAGCAGTGTGAAGGAGGAAGTGTAGCACTATTTCTGTTTCTAATTTATTGACATTTCTTTAAGCAATAGGGTTTCCCTTTCTTTGTGAGCAACATTGATAGGTACCCATCATCTATGCATGATTGTGAAAGTTTAGCTCAAAAAGATTCCTATTATATAATGTGGGATTGTATTAGATTCAAAATGGATGTTTACTGCAGACCCATTTAATTTACATTAGATATTTATATTAGTTATATTGTTAAGTATGACTATCCAGCTCACTATCCTCTGTGAGCTTTATTCTGATGTTGCTGGAAAGTTATGAAGAACTTGGCATCTATGTTTAAACAGTCCAATTTTGGGGGGTATATTTTTCAGTATGCTTTGGAACGCTTGAAAGTGATGTGTGAGGATGCATTGTGCAGCAATCTGTCTGTGGAGAATGCAGCAGAGATCCTAATACTGGCTGATCTACACAGTGCTGACCAGCTAAAAACTCAGGCAGTTGACTTCATAAACTAGTAAGTGGCTTTTTTTATTTGGCTCTCTAGTGAACTAAATCTAGCAAGGGCAATCTTCAAAGCTAAGTTTTGGCATTTTACTTAAGCTAGGGTATCTAAGGAGTTTGATTCTGATCGGCTCAAGGTTGACTCAGCCTTCCATCCTTCTGAGGTTGGTAAAATGAGGACCCAGATTGTTGGGGGCAATATGCTGACTCTGTAAACCGCTTAGAGGGGGTTGTAAAGCACTATGAAGCAGTATATAAATCTGAGTGCTATTGCTGTCTTTCCAAAGTCTGGCACCCTCCAGATACCTTAGAATTCTCCTCTTATCATTCTTCCCAGAATAGCAAAGTTGGTTGGGGATAATAAAATTTGCAGTTCAGATCCTTTGCAGGATACCAGGGTGAGAGGGTTGTGTCTAAGTATAGCTAAACTTCTCTCAAAGGTCCCAACTCCTTAGAAATGTTTGTTCTTACCTTAAAATGTTACCATCAACTCTGGAGAGATGGAAAATAGCCAGCAGCTGCTCCATTGTTTGCTTTTCTGTTGAATAGCTAGATTCTTATTACAGCATTCCCCAAGATAGTTTTGTACAGTTGTGTTAGAGCTGCAGCTCTCAGGATTTATCAGCCAACAGCTCTACTGCACATATAGATGAAGCTCCTTTTTGGAAAGGCAACATTATTCAACTGTTTTTGCCAAGGAGGTTGGTAGCTGCAGTAATACTAATTCTCCTTCGTCCAATTTTAACTGGGATTATTTGCCTTTTTTGTTTACCTTGTTTTATTGTATGCAGCCCAGAGTCACAATACCTGAGTTGGGCAGCAATCAAATTAATCCATCAATAAGCCTCAAAATAGTCCTATGAGGATAGAGGCATCTTTATTAAAAGAATAATGTCCAGAGATACGTAGTGAAAAATATCCAGTTTCTTGTGCCTACGGAAATTTTCAAATAGGTAATATTTAGTTGAGATATTAAAAATAAGTATCAAAGTTTGAGACTTTCCTTTGCTGTGCTATGTCACTGTTGATTTTCATGAACTTTTTTTTCAATCTGGTAATCTTGAATTCTTGATTATTGTTTTCAGCCATGCTTCTGATGTCATGGAGACTTCAGGCTGGAAGTCGATGGTAGTATCTCACCCTCATTTGGTGGCAGAGGCATATCGTTCACTGGCCTCTGCACAGTGCCCCTTTCTGGGACCTCCACGCAAACGGCTGAAGCAATCTTAAGGCTGGCTCCCCCACTGCACACCCCTGTCACTCTCTCTCCCTTTTTAATGAAGTAGCAACAGAAACAGTTGCTTCTCCAAAATTGACCACCAGATAGACAATGCAACCTGTGGAGCTTTTTAATTTGTTGTGGGTGGGTTGGAAGGAAGAGTGCTTTGGGACATGCAGACTTTTAAACAAAAGAAAAACAGCATCAAGTCAACTTTGGGGCAAATGGGGAAGGGATAGATTTTGGGTAAAGGGGAACTGTTCAGTCTTCTGTTGCTACATTGTCCGTGTGTTTTCCTTTGACTGGCTGAGTCAAAAACTTAAGGATTGGCCAGGAATCTCATTCCACAATTTTAAATAGAATTTAAGGTGAAAAAAGACAAGACGCTTCTTCATCTGACAGCACAGAAGAAGAAATTGATATACTTGGAGCAAAGAGGGCATTCTCCTTTGTCTGGGGAATGAACCGGGGAATGGGGGAAATGAGTTGGCCATGGTAAAACGAATCCCATGAATGGAAGCATCAGTGGAATTTTTGTTGAAAGACTTTTGAAACAAAATCAGACCTTCTGACCCTACTGACATTTCTGCATTTACCATCCAGCCATGATAAGATTGCTCTGTCTTGGTAGCAGTTGTACATGAATTGGGGGGGGGGAAGAAACAAGTGAATATAACTTGTCAAAATGGCAGCTTCTTAAAAGTGCTGATGAAGGAACTGCTCCAGGATACACTTCCTGGAAGACAGGGATAGGGTGGAGGCAGCCATTATCAGCTTTCAGGAACCATTGAAATTCTTTACTTGGAATGAGTTATCCAAGAACAATGGTTAATTGTTTAGATATCATGGGAGCTTTGTTCTTCTGGTACCTCGTTTCCTTGCTTTGTTTTTTTATTCTCGACTCCTGTGATTCCGCCTCCACCTACAACCCTTTTTTGTTTTGTTTTTTAAAGAAATTTTATTGTTCATGAATACTTGTATCAAAGGTTTCTTGTCTTGAGTTGCTAAAAACAAGTGTTTGTATCCATCTGCTGGTTTGTAGAAAATCTGGTCCTGTTTCTTTTTAAGCCCATTTTCTGTTACAGGTAAAGTGTTCCAAAATTGTGGTAAAGCTTGTTTTTCCCTTTTGGGTTTTTTTTTTGGGGGGAGAGGGGGGTATAATTACTCTTTTTGTACTGTGTGTTGCTATGTCTTGTCTTCATGGGTTTTCTTTACTTTTTTAAAAAAAGAGACGTTTTCTCCCAGTTCAGATTTAGTTTTACGTGTCTGTTTTATTGATGCAAATATTTAAACATTTTGTTTTTGTTTTAAAAAGCCCAGGGATTATAGCAGCAGATGCTAAGGTACTGGTTTAATATTTTGGTAAGACCTTGCTCTGATAGTTGCCGTCCCTGAGGTCATGAAGGCAAGTATCAGCTTTTACAGTATTTCTTCCCTTTTTCCTTATGTACGAAGTGATTGGCTCAAGAGATAAGTACCTGAATTTCCCAGCCTACCCATACCTCAAGTTGAGATAATTGCACACCACTTGGGATGAAGTCTGTCCTAAGTGATCTTCATTTTACCTCTAAGCCTGAGAAAAAATTCCCCAGAAGAAAATCGTAATATGTCATGTAGGAACACTCCCTCAAATTAATTACATTAATAATTTGCTCTGCTAAGCAAAAAATTGCATTTTAGAAAGTGGGAGTGGAGTTGATACATCACTTTTTTTGGACATATCCTCAAAGTTCTTTGCCTGATGTTGCTTTGCCTCCATAGAGCAATGAAATAAAGGTAAAACACCCCTCCAGTACAAGGATGCTTTGCCATTATCTTCTGGGAGATTTCCCAGTCTAGTGCACAATCCTGGGCTTTATGATGGTCTTCCATGCAAATATTAACCAGGTTTAATCTACCTAGCTTTCCAGGTCAGTTAGTTACTGCCACTTAGCTGACACAGCAATGAGGAGGACCTGAAGAAAACTTTTAAACATATTTTCACCTTTCAGTAGGAGTGCTCCTTTTTAGGGCCTCATTTGTTTTTCCCATTCTATATCCACCCTCACCAAGCCCAGTTTTCAGTCTTCCCTTTCTATCTGATTGAACTTTCTATAGCTATGGGACATTATTTGCTTTCACAAGACTCTTTTTTTTATTAAACAATTTTTATTAGTTTTCTATTTTGCACCAACAGAAGCTTAAGAGCCAACGTGGAGATATGGTGATCAATTACAAAAAAAACCAATAGCATTATAAATATACAGTTCACACAATATTTCTTAAAATTTCCCTCTCTATCTATATATAATATAATCAAATTGATTCGAATAAAATCATTCATTAATATATCTAAATATAAATTCTCTTAATCAATCAAAACTTTCAACCACTCAGTGTCTATTCTATCCAAATCTATAATTTCTCATATATTTAAACTTAAACTGAAACTCTCCATTTAAGATATATTATAATCTCATTAATACATTTCTAAAACTAATTTTCATTTATATTGCTACATATGAATTTCATTAATCAATAAACGTTTAGAAAAGCTCATTATCCCAAAAATCCTGTTTTACACTTTATTAATTTTTCAAATGTTAAAATTTAAACTAACCTATAAATTTACTATTCAGGTACCCCAAGTTTCTCTTATTTAAATCTATTCTTTTTCAATAATTCTCCAATTATTAATTCCATCTCATTCCAAAAAAAAAGAACAAAGAATAAAGAGAAAAGAAAAAAAAGAGAAAAAAGAAGCATATTTTTGCTACATTTCAGCATTAAATTCTACATCATTTCATAATAGCCTCCCTTTTAACAAAATCCAAATCCAAAACAATCTGAGTCGCTATAAAACCTTTACCATCCATAATTATCATCTCAAATTTAATATTTATATCTTATTCTGGGTTTCTTCCTATTCCAAATAGGTTTCCAAAGTCAAGTCTCTAGTTCCGCAGATAGCTCTCCCATTCTTTCCTGCCACACTGTACACAGCAACAAGAGGTCTCCCATTGTCCGTTTTATTGGGCTGATATAAGAGTTACAGCTATTCTGAATAACTCGTGTCAGAACATCATTTCCCATCTTTTTTAAAGTTATATAAACTTTAGTTGAAATCATTTTTTTTTAGTATAGTCCTCTTTAATCAAGTTTTGCTCTTCTTCCAATAGTTTTTCCTCTATCGGAAAGTCAAATGGTGTCTGCAAATCAGCTTGTCCTTCTGAAGTAAGCTCCTCCAATTCCTTATTATAGGTCATTTGTCCATTAATATCAAAACTTTTTTCCATTATCAATTGGTAATCCAACTGTACATTTGCTTCTTCCATCTCAGTGGACTGAGAACAAGTCTCTTGAATATAAACTGCTGTTTCACTTAAACCTTGTGCTTTGCTTTGTCGATGCAGAGAGATCTCCTTACTGCAGGCAATTATCATCTCCGTGTTTTCCAAAATTTTGTCCAAAATATACTTATAAATAGAATCTGAACAAATTTCCTCCATTTTTATCATATTTGAAGACATTATCTTTTTGGGAGAGACTATATTTACCAGCAATCAATCAATATCCATCTCCTCCCAAGTTCCTTAGTCTCTTTCCTTTGTACAAATTCCAAGAGAAGAAAATAGCAAAAGCAATACGTAGTTTCAGCAGAAAATACCCCCAAAGAGTCATCAAAGTTAATTAAATATTCAGTCTTTTCGGACACCATAAAAAATAAAAACAAACAATATTCTCCAAATACATAGCGTGTTAAATCTCAATAAGAAATTTCCTTGGGGCTCCCACATAGCCAAAAATAAAATCAGCCATTAAAACAAAAATAGATTTAGTCTTTTTCTTAGGCTTTTTTCCCCCCATTTAAAACGCCGCTTCAAGAAAAAGGGAAATGAGTCCCAAAAAAAGCTTTTCACAGGAAAAAAAAAAGAAAATAGAGGTTAAAAAAAAAGTCTCACCGAATCTTCCATGGTGGGTCTGTTTGCTTAGATCTTATGGCTTACGGTCGGCGCAGCTAAATGATCGGTCATTTTACTGACCGATCTTTACTCTGTCGGCCCAAAGGAGATACTCGGACTACAGAGGGCACCGCCGCCCCTCTGCAGCCATCCGAGAAGCCTCCTCAATGGTGGTTGCTCCTCCAGAGCAACTTTTCGACCCTCTCAGGGGTCTACCGACAGAGGAAACTCAGCCGGCAATGGGACGACTCCCTTTGCTCGACCATACCGCCGCGACCCGGAAGCGGAAGCCCACAAGACTCTTTAATGGGCTTTTTGGTCCCAGATAATCTTGTGTTCAAGATGGTTTGTACAAACAGTTGAATTTTCCTTTGCATGTTCTTAGCTCCCTTTTATTTACCAGTGGCTTTGTTTTAAGTTTTGGTTCCACTATCCCCTTGACTTTGCTTTTACAAGACTAATGTTCATTTCCTTTGAGAAGCTGTCGGTGGGGCCTTATAAAATGGGGTAGGGTGTAGATCTAGTGAAAGTGAAGCCCAGTGTTCTGACACCTTTATGTTCAGATAAATGGGATAGTTCTTCAGGTAGAACTGTTTCTATTTTAAGTTGCCTTAATAAAGATCTGTGCCAGTTACTGGTCCTATATCTGGCAGCAATTTTCCAGAAGATGAAAACAGAGGCATCTTAATCATGAAACACAGCAAACCAGAAAGGAAGTAAATGAGCAAGTACTCTATATACCAACAAGCAGAGGTATAGGAAGAAATGAGATTCTTGAGTTAGAAAATACCAAGAACAACAGTTTGACCTTAACTTATGATGGAACTGGTAGCCCATGCTGGAAACAGGAGTAAAATCATCATCCTTATTAATGGACAAGTATTAAAGAGGGGGATTAGGACTCTGGAAACCACCTGTGCAAATTTTTGCCTCCAACAGAAATGTCCTATGCTTTCATGCCCTTCCATCATCCCTGTTGTGAACTGTAAGGGGATAATATTGATCTATCCTGCAGTGTTGTGAGGAGTTCTAGAATTATTTTTGAAAAAATATCCTTATAAATCCATAGCTCTGTACTGTTTATTCTTTCTAAGCAGAAAAGTTGATTCATAAATGACATGTTATGGTGATTCAGGTGAGAATTTTCAACTTCCTCCGAACAACAGTAAAAAAAAGATACTTAAAGTAATTGTCACATGTATGGCAGGCTGATCAACACACACACAGCCAAGATGCCTTAAAAATGCTGATTATAGTAGCCTGCTATAATATTTACAGTAAGGGGGGAAAGTATTTGATCCCCTGCTGATTTTGTACATTTGCCCACTGACAAAGAAATGATCAGTCTATAATTTTAATGGTAGGTTTATTTTAACAGTAAGAGACAGAATAACAAAAAAATCCAGAAAAACACATTTCAAAAAAGTTATAAATTGTTTTGCATTTTAATGAGTGAAATAAGCATTTGATCCCTTCGTAAAACATGACTTAGTACTTGGTGGCAAAACCCTTGTTGGCAATCACAGAGGTCAGACGTTTCTTGGAGTTGGCCACCAGGTTTGCAGCTCGAACCTTCAGGCTCCCTCCACAGATTTTCTATGGGATTAAGGTCTGGAGTCTGACTAGGCCACTCCAGGACCTTAATGTGCTTCTTCTTGAGCCACTCCTTTGTTGCCTTGGCCGTGTGTTTTGGGTCATTGCCATGCTGGAATACACATCCACGACCCATTTTCAATGCCCTGGCTGAGGGAAGGAGGTTCTCACCCAAGATTTGACAGTATATGGCCCCATCCATCGTCCCTTTGATGCGGTGAAGTTGTCCTGTCCCCTTAGCAGAAAAACACGCCCAAAGCATAATGTTTCCACCTCCATGTTTGACGGTGGGGATGGTGTTTTTGGGGTCATAGGCAGCATTCAACCTCCTCCAAACACGGCAAGTTGAGTTGATGCCAAAGAGCTCGATTTTGGTCTCATCTGACCACAACACTTTCACCCAGTTCTCCTCTGAATCATTCAGATGTTCATTGGCAAACTTCAGTTGGGCCTGTACATGTGCCTTCTTGAGCAGGGGGACCTTGTGAGTGCTGCAGGTTTTCAGTCCTTCACGGCATAGTGTGTTACCAATTGTTTTCTTGGTGACTATGGTCCCAGCTGCCTTGAGATCATTGACAAGATCCTCCCGTGTAGTTCTGGGCTGCTTCCTCACCGTTCTCATGATCATTGAAACTCCATGAGGTGAGATCTTACATGGAGCCCCAGACCGAGGAAGATTGACATTATTTTGTGTTTCTTCCATTTGTGAATAATCGCACCAACTGTTGTCACCTTTTCACCAAGCTGCTTGGCAATAGTGTTGTAGCCCATTCCAGTCTTGTGTAGGTCTACAATCTTGTCCCTGACATCCTTGGACAGCTCTTTGGTCTTGGCCACGATGGCCAGTTTGGAATCTGATTGATTGATTGCTTCTGTGGACAGGTGTCTTTTATACAGGTAACAAGCTGAGAGTGGAAGCACTCCCAGAAGTCTTGCTGATTAATAGGGGATCAAATACTTATTTCACTCATTAAAATGCAAATCAATTTATAACTTTTTTGAAATCCATTTTTCTGGATTTTTGTTGTTGTTATTCTGTCTCTTACTGTTAAAATAAACCTACCATTAAAATTATAGACTGATCATTTCTTTGTCAGTGGGCAATTGTACAAAATCAACAGGAGATCAAATAATTTTTTCCCTCACTGTACTGGTGTCTTTCCAAATAGAATTGCCCTTGCTAGCATTTTATGGATTAGCTAATGGTTTCTGTGTGTGTTCTGACAGCTTGTTCCATCCCATGTTGAGGGGAATTGTAGTACAGCAGCATCTGGAGAGAAGAGGAGGGCCACACGGATTCCCTATCTTTGGCTAACTTAGATTGCAACCATGGACCTTCCATTTTAAGAGGCAGATTAACATGGAATCATTGCTTTTGACCTTATTGGAGAAGAAAGGAAACTATGTATCACCGCAATTCTTAAGATCTTAAATCTACCTGAAGCCTTGTCCATTAGATTTATACTACTGGTGTTTTGCAAAATTCCAATAAATCCAATTTGCCTGCTTAAACAGCACATTTAGTTTAGTTTAATGTTTAGTTTAATGAAAAGAAGGACTATGGGTGACATGATAGCAGTGTTCCAATATCTCAGGGGTTGCCACAAAGAAGAGGAAGTCAAGCTATTCTCCAAAGCACCTGAAGGCAGGTCAAGAAGCAATGGATGGAAACTAATCAAGGAGAGAAGCAACCTAGAACTAAGAAGAAATTTCCTGACAGTTAGAACAATTAACCAACCTTCCTCCAGAAGTTGTGAATGCTCCAACACTGGAAGTTTTTAAGAAGAGATTGGACAACCATTTGTCTGAAATGGTATAGGGTTTCCTGCCTGAGCAGGGGGTTTGACTAGAAGACCTCCAAGGTCCCTACCAACTCTGGTATTTTATTGTATATTGAAAAAAGAAATATTTGTTAGTGATTCATCTCGTCTGCTTCTCTAAGGATGAATAAAAGGGTTGGTGTAATTACTCCAAGGAAAGAAGCTGGATTGTTTACCAAAAGGCTTGCTGTTACTTGATAATGATTTCATCCCCATTGGATTTGCCAGAGCAGCTATAACTGCTCATGGATTCTCTTTCCTCAGCTTCTACTTGGAAGATGCAGACATTCTTGAAAGAAGTTAAACAGACTTTGACATCGCCAGCCTTGTCTTCTCTTCAGGGAGGCATTTGACTGGAAAGCGAGACTGGTTTTAGTGATCACCTTCCTGGGGGAGCCATAGGCTCAGGGGAAAGGAAGGCAACTTGTTTGGGGACCTGTGTGGCCTTTTCTTCCTCAGAGGAAACGACCTAGAATGTGCATCCTCAGTAGTTTATGAGACTTTCTCCAAGTAAGGAAGGGAAATCTTATTTCTGTGACTTCAGAGGTAAAGTCACATTTTAATTAGGCAGAGTGATGGAGTCCATCAAGGTTCATTTAACAAGTTAGGAGCCTGGGAAGTACAATTTGTATAGAAAGTAGCCAAAAACATACTTTTGAATTCATATCTCCCTCTTTGAGGGAGATGGGCGGTCTAGAAATGCAAAATATAAATAAATATTTGTTTCTTTAACAGAAGTCCATTTCTCAGAAAGAGAAACTAAAATTATCTTAGGCAAGTATTTGAGGACAATTCAAAACAGGAGGGAGGAATTGTTCTGTCTACCAAACGTTCACTTACTCTTTAATGCCACTTGTTTTTGTTCTAGAAGGAGCTTGTTACATAGAAAGGTGGAGTGTTCATGGATAAAAACAGAGAAAGGAGGAAAAAGCTTCCAGGCTTCTTATTTCTCCATATCCAAAGAAATGGCTTATCTTATAAAACTCTAAAGTGTCCAAATTGCACGCCAGATTAATGTATTGGTTTCCTTAGTTCTTTTGTAGCCTAGCTGACCATCATACAAGTAGCCTTTTTTCCTATACATTACAACTGTTTATCATACTTATAAAATTGTCATATTCATTAAAAAATTAATAACAAAAATGCACTGTGGAGTAAGGTAGTCAAAGCTTAAAGTAAGTTTTCTGCTATTTTAGCTCTCTCATGCTGATTCTTTGCTGTGTTCCAAACTCTATCTTTCCTGTTAATTCACAGCATGAGATGCTTCTGTGTGTTCTAACCAGGAATAAAACTTGATGGGGTGCACAGTGCAAGTACAAGAGGAAGATTAATGTAGCAACAAACACTGAATTGGGGGGGGCATCACTTAGAGTTATCATTTTAGTAAACAAAACAAGCAATGAAGCTGTGTCTTAAGAACATAAGAAGAGCCATGCTGAATCAGGCCAAAGCCCATCGAGTCCAGCATTCTGTGTCACACAGTGGCCCACCAAATGTACATGGGGATCTTGAGCAGAAAGAGAAGGCAAAACCCTCCCTTTCCCTTGACCCCCAAGCAAATGGTACTCAAGGGAATCCTGCCTGCCTCAACCAACATAGAGGCGGCACATGGACATCCGTTTTAATAACCATCGATACACTTTGCATCCATGAATCTATCTAGCCCTGCCTTGAAGCTGTCAAGGCTGACAGCTGTCACGACCCCTTCAGGAAGTGAATTCCATAAATCAACGACCCTCTGGGTGAAGAAATATTTCCCTTTATTTGTCCTCACTTTCTTAGCTATAAGCTTTAGGGAGTGCCCCCTTGTCCTGGTATTGTGTGATAGAGAAAAGAATTTTTCTCTATCCACATTTTCTATCCCATGCATGATTTTATACACTTCGATCAAGTCACCCCTTAAACGCCGTCTTTCAAGGCTGAAGAGACCAAGGCGTTGCAATCTGGTTTCATAAGGGAGGCGCTCCATTTCCTTGATCATTCTTGTTGCCCTTTTTTGCACCTTTTCCAGTTCCATTATATCCTTCTTGAGGTGCGGTGACCAGAACTGTACACAGTACTCCAAGTGTGGTCTCACCATCGATTTGTACAGAGGCAATACAACACTTGCTGACTTATTTTCGATTCCCTTCCTAATCATGCCAAGCATGGAATTTGCTTTTTTTACTGCTGCTGCGCATTGGGTTGACATCTTCATCGAGCTGTCCACCAAAACCCCAAGATCCCTTTCTTGGGTTGTCTCAGAAAGTTTGGTCCCCATCAGTTGGTAAGTATAATTGGGGTTCTTTGCCCCGATGTGCATAACTTTGCACTTGTTTAGGTTACAATGCATTTGCCACTTTGTTGCCCACTCACACAATTTCGAGAGATCCTTCTGGAGCTCCCGACAATCAGTTTCACTTTTCACAACCCGAAACAATTTAGTGTCATCAGCAAACTTGGCTACCTCACTATTAACTTCTACATCCAGATCATTGATGAATAAATTAAAAAGTAAAGGCCCCAAAACTGAACCTTGGGGTACACCACTTCTCACTTCTTTCCATCCAGAGACTTGTCCATTTATTGCCACCCTTTGCTTCCTACAATTTAGCCAGTTACCAATCCAGGACAAGACCTGTCCTCTAATTCCGTGGCTGGAGAGCTTTTTTAGGAGCCTTTGGTGAGGGACTTTGTCAAAAGCCTTTTGAAAGTCAAGATATACAATATCAACTGGGGCCCCTTTATCTATGTATTTATTTACACCCTCAAAGAATTCTAACAAGTTAGTAAGACATGATTTGCCTTTGCAGAAACCATGTTGATTTTCTTTCAGCAATGCCTGTTTTTCTATGTGCCCTGTAATTTTATCTTTAATAATGGTTTCCATCAGTTTGCCTGGAACTGAGGTTAGACTGACTGGTCTATAGTTTCCTGGATCACCTCTGGATCCTTTCTTGAAGATCGGGGTTATATTTGCTTCCCTCCAATCCTCCGGTACAGTGCCTGATCTTAGAGAAAGATTGTATATTTTAGCTAGAAGTTCAGCAATTTCACACTTGAGTTCCTTGAGAATTCTAGGGTGGATGCCATCTGGACCCGGCGATTTGTTGACGTTTAGTTTAGAAAGGCATGCAAGAACATCTTCCTTGTTTATCTCTATCACGTTTAATTCTTCTATTTCCCTCCCTGGGAAAACTAATTCAGTGGCAGGCAAATGTTCTCTATCCTCCTCGGTGAAAACGGAGGCAAAGAAGTCATTTAGCCTCTCAGCAATCTCCTTGTCTTCTCTGATTATCCCCTTCTGACCATTGTTATCAAGTGGCCCAACTGATTTTCTGGTTGGGTTCCTGCTTCTGATGTACTTAAAAAAGGTTTTGTTATTATTTTTAATATCCTTGGTTATATGCTCCTCAAAGTCTCTCTTGGCTTTCATGACTATCGCCTTGCATTTGGTCTGCCAGAGTTTGTGATCCCTCCTGTTCTCCTCGATAGGAAGAGCCTTCCATTTCTTAAATGAGTTTTTCTTCTTTCCAATAACCTCCTTTACCTCATTCGTAAGCCATACTGGTATCCTCTTGGACTTTCCAATCCTCTTCTTTTAGGAATGCATTTTATTTGAGCCTGCTGTAATGTATTTTTAAACAGTTTCCAAGCATTTTGGAGGGATTTGACTTTTTTTACTGTTTCTTTTAGTTTCTTCTTTACTATTTTCCTCATTTTGTCAAAATTCCCTCTGTGAAAGTTTAAGGTTTCTGTGTTAGTTTTCACTGACAATTTGCTATCCATGGTTAAGTTGAAGGTTATTGTGTTGTGATCGCTGGTTCCTATGGGCTCAGTTACAAGGACATCATGAACCAAATCCTGTGCGTTAGTTAGAACCAAGTCCAGGATCCCCTTTCCCCTGGTTGGTTCCATGATTATTCAAGGGAATAATCGGCTAACATGTCGAGGAACCTTGTCTCTCTTTCATGTGTAGAACAAGAATTTACCCAATCTATTTGGGGATAGTTGAAGTCCCCCATTATGACTACCCTATTTCTTTTTGAGGCCTCCTTAAATTCATTTTCCAAATAGCAATCTGCCTCTGGAGTTTGGTTGGGAGGGCGATAGCAGATCCCTAACGTCAGATTAGTTTCCTGTCCTGGGATTTTTATCCACAATGTTTCTGTGGGTGAGTTTGAATTTTCTTGAATTTCGAGTTCATGAGATTCTAACTCCTCATTTATGTACAAGGCCACGCCACCACCATTTCTCCCTCTCCTGTCCATCCTATACAATTTGTAACCTGGAATCCTTGTGTCCCATTGGTTTTCATCTGTCCACCAGGTTTCTGTTATGCCGATAATATCAATATTATTTTCCTTCACCAAGCATTCCAATTCCCCTATTTTTGCTCGAATGCTTCTAGCATTTGTGTACAGACCTTTATATGTAATTTTCTGGTGCACTTTCAACTTTGACTGTGGATTTTGACTGTAGAATTTGGTTGTAGAATTTGTAGATGGTCTACCATGTCCTTCTGCTTGACTATTACAATTTAGTTTTCCTGTTGACTCACCAATGTGTGCATAACTTCCACCCTCCATATTAGGCAGTGCACCTTCTCGAACCGGAAGCTGCCCAGCTCCTGTCGACTTGCCCCTATGAATCAGTTTAAAAGCTGCTCTGAAACCTTTTTAATATTAATCGCCAACAGACTGGTTCCATTATGGTTCAAATGTAACCCGTCCCTTCTGTACAGGTGTGGCTTGTCCCAAAATGTTTCCCAGTTCCTAATGAATCTAAACCCTTCCTCCCGGCACCACTGCCTCATCCACGCATTGAAGCTCCTGAGCTCTGCCTGTCTAGCTGGCCCTGCGCGTGGAACAGGTAGCATTTCTGAGAATGCAACCTTGGGGGTCCTGGACTTTAATCTTCTACCTAGCAACCTAAATTTGGCTTCCAGGACCTTCCGCTTAGCTTTTCCAATGTCATTGGTACCGACATGTACCACAACAGTTGGCTCCACCCCAGCACTGTCTATCAGCCTGTCTAGATGCCTCGTGATGTCCGCAACCTTTGCACCCGGCAGGCAGTTTACCATGCGGTCAACGCTTCCATCACAAACCCGTCTCTCTATATTTCTAACAATTGAATCACCCACTACAAGAAGCCCCCCTCCCACCACCCGCGGAGAAGTATCCTCGGTGCAAGAGGATATGGGCACATCCTCCAGGGAAGGGGTCTCAACTAAGGGAGCCTGTCCCTCTTCCACAGATTGATGTCCTCCCTGCCCAAGATCTCCATTCTCCAAAGCAGCTGGAGAGCTGCTCAGCATGGAGTGGGACGCTCCTGCTGCATCCCTGAAGATCTTCTCCTGCCTCGCTATCTCTCTCTGCTTCTCCAGGTCTGCTACCTTGGCTTCAAGGGAAAGAACCTGTTCCCTGAGAGCCAGGAGCTCATTGCACCGATCACACACCCAAGACTTCTGTCCAGCAGACAGATAGTCATACATGTGACACTCAATACAAAACACTGGGAAGCTCCCCTCCGTCTGCTGGCTATCTATCTCCATTTCTTGTTATTATATGTTTGCTGTTATTATTATACTAGTTATTATTTAAAAAAAACACAGCTTTTTTGGGTTGTTTAAATTTTTTGTTTTGGTCTCAGTTTACTTTTTGGATTTTTTTCTTACTTGTTTTAGGATTTTATCGCGCGCCGTCAGGAGCGCAATGGCTGCTAAAAAAAAAGGTGAATTTGTAATTAAACAAGAAACCCCACAAACTTACCATGGCTCAGCAGGTAATTCTTCCCAAGGTTCCTGCCAAGTTCCCTAGTCCCCTTTTATTTCCTGTTTTAATTTCTTATTTGAAAAAGCTCTGCCCAAGCAAAAGCAAAAGCAGCTGCCTTTCTGCCCCACAAGGAAGAGTGAGCTGCTTGCTCCCAGCTACCAGGGATTAGCCAGCAGGGGGGCTGCAGCAGAAAGCTCCACCCCCTCCAAACCTGTGCTGAGGGCAAACTTTAGAAGAAAGGGGAAGGAGAAACCCCTTTTATGGCTGCTAAAAAAAGAAAAAAAGGTGAATTTGTAATTAAACAAGAAACCCCACAAACTTACCACGGCTCAGCAGGTAATTCTTCCCAAGGTTCCTGCCAAGTTCCTTAGTCCCCTTTTATTTCCTGTTTTAATTTCTTATTTGAAAAAGCTCTGCCCAAGCAAAAGCAAAAGCAGCTGCCTTTCTGCCCCACAAGGAAGAGTCTTGATTAATAATCCAAGACAATTGCAATAAAACAGGAATCTAGTAAAATGTTTGTTATAGACTAGAACGGGTAGGCAGTTAATTTTCCAAAAGGGCCACATGAGAAACTGGGACTGTTGTGGGCTGTGTGTGGGCTGGACAGGGACAACCAAAGGGCTGGATGTGCCCTGTGAGATGTAAAATGCCCAGGTCTGAAGTAGAACGTTCCTTATGAATGCTGAACTTTAGATTCTAATACACAAAAACAAAAGTGTGATTGACCTCCAGAGAGGGAGAAAGGTCCAATCAGAGTAGTCTGACAATGGAGCCAATTATGTTAGGAGATGGTGAACTCATTTTCACACAGATTGGTCACCATCTGTTACTGATGCTGGATAGAGAGTGAGATTCTGTGATCAAAATGGCTTCTTCCAGCTATATGATTCTAAGGCAGGGGTGTCAAACTGCCGGCCCATGGGCCGGATGCATCATGGCAAAACCACGCCCACCCCATTGCCAGCAAAGGAAAAATAGTCACGATACATTGCGTCACATCGCGTGATGTTGCGAGTTTGATACCCCTATTCTAAGGGAATAGACCAAGTATTGTCCACACCTGAGTTATGCCATCATATTATCAGATATTATCAGAACAATTACATAATTTGTATTGATATATGATTGTACTCCTATATAATATATGGAATGCCCTACTGTTCTTATGTTTTGTTATTCATGCTATAACTGTATAAGGAAAGAAATAGAAAATCACTAAAGGCGGACTATAGCTTTAACATTGGCCAAAGTGCACTACATCTGTCTGTACTACCCAGGCCCCAGTAAAAGTAACTTAATTGGACCATTGCCAAGAAGCTTAAACCATCTTTAAAAAGTTGTGTTGAGTAAAGATCAGACGATAATCATTTGACATATGAACAGATCATGGGATCCTAAGAACTTTGTATAGCTCAATTCTTCCAGCAACAGATGAAGATGTGTTTTCATATGGCAAAAGGGCTAATTTTGAGAAGTTGTTGTATACTACATTATCTCTTATGGCAGATATTTTATGTCTTAACTCTTAAAACACATAGATATCCTTTTACTGCAAGGGGGAAGGAAGTAAAGAGATGACCTGGGTCACATTCCATGTATTTATTCAGTTTCTATTCAACCCATAATCAAACTTCCCTAAATGGCATAGAGAATGTTAAGAAGCAAC
This sequence comes from Bothrops alternatus, assembly GCA_034064705.1. Taxonomy (NCBI): domain Eukaryota; kingdom Metazoa; phylum Chordata; class Lepidosauria; order Squamata; family Viperidae; genus Bothrops; species Bothrops alternatus. The sequence continues at coordinate 659,729 of JARGCV010000105.1, read as the reverse complement.
ACAAATCTATAAAATACCCAACATAAAACATTAAATAGGCATAAGAAAAATAAATCTGCTGAAACAGCATAATTCCTCAGTCAGTGCAAACTGGTATTACACTCATGTAATGTCGGAGCTTTTTATTAAATCCTTTACCAATGGAAGTCTTTGGGACCAAAAAGAAAACTAATTGGGAGGTCAGGGTAGTCTTTAGGGAAGAAAACTAGAGTGTCATCACAGAGAAATCCAAGGCCCCCTCTCATTTCCATTGTATTTCAGTAGGTAAGGTCACCTGGAAGATGGCCTTTGATGTTTTGATCTTAAGGTATATGCAGGAGTAAGTAACTCTTAACTCCCTGGTGAACTGATCTTAGAGTTTTACATCTGTAGAGCGCAGTTGTGGTCAGATGAGACCAAAATCGAGCTCTTTGGCATCAACTCGCCGTGTTTGGAGGAGGAGTAATGCTGCCTATGACCCCAAGAACACCATCCCCACTTTCAAACATGGAGGTGGAAACATTAGGCTTTGGGTGTGTTTTTCTGCTAAGGGGACAGGACAACTTCACCGCATCAAATGGACGATGGATGGGGCCATGTACCATCAAATCTTGAGTGAGAACCTCCTTCCCTCAGCCAGGGCATTGAAAATGGGTTGTGAATGGGTATTCCAGCATGGTAATGACCCAAAACTATATTCTTCAGAGAGAAAAGTACCACTGTAAAAGATACATGCTGAATATAACAGGAATTATCTTGACCTTATCCTGCCCATTGGACTTAAGCCTTTTCTCTAAACTAAAACAGACAGGGTGATGGGGATTGGTGAAGAGGGTAAGATTTCACTTGATGCCTGACAGACCAGAATGAAAAGATATGTGGCCAAGATTAGAATGTCCATATCCCTAGAGGAATATATGTCTAATATATATGTCTAATGTATGTATATTGAAACTGGCTAGTTCCCAAAGTATTAGCATTTTAGCAATATATGGCTCAGAAACAGGCTAATTCCTGTAAAACCTTGTTCATTACCTCTAATCACAAAATATTGAACATAGAATAAGGGTTGGAAGGTACCTTGGAGGTCTTCTAGTCCAACCCCCTGTTCAAGCAGCAGACCCTATCTTATTCTGGACAAATGGTTGTCCCGTCTCTTGAAAACCTCCAGTGATGGAGCACCCACAACTTCTGGAGGTAAGCCATTCCACTGATTGCATTCACTGTCAGGAAATTTCTCCTTAGTTCTGTGTTGGGTCTCTTTGATAAGTTTCCAACTGTTACTTGTGCTGCCCTTGGGTGCTTTGGAGAATGGGTCAACCCCCTCTTCTCTGTGACAGCCCCTCAAGTACTGGAAGACAGCTATCATATCACCCCCTAGTCCAGTGATGGCGAACCTTTTAGAGACCGAGTGCCCAAAAACTGGTCCCGCCCCTGCTTCACCCCCTGCCCTGCCCCCACCTCCCCCACCCAGTCCCGCAGGGCCACTCACCCCCTCCACGGCCCACCACAGATTGCCCAGGCAGCCCAGCAGTGCCATGGCCACACCCTCTGCCCACGCCCCACAGCATCAACTGTGCACGATGGGGCGTGAAGGCACAGTCTTGTCTACGCTGCCTGGCTGCCATGTCCTTGGCTGCACTGCTCTGCGTGGGCCACTTTCGGGGCGACTCTCCTCCAGGGGGTCTACACTAGCCAAGTGTAGTGCGGGAGGGAAAGAGCCAGCACAGGCAAGGACTTACAGTGAGAGAGTCCTCTGGAGCTGCAGAGGCCCCAGGCTCACTTCTGGCTCACCCTCCCCCATGAGAAAGGAGGAGGGGGGTGGAGACAGGAGAGCCTATAAAAGGAGGCAGTTTGGGCAGGAGAGGGAGAGAGAAAAAAAAGCAGCAGCCTTGGGAGAAGGCAGAGTCAGCTGCACCAAAAGGGAAGAAGAAGGAGGAGGGGGGAGGGGGAGGGTGGGGGGAGAGGAGATCAAGCAGGCTGGCCATGAGCCGATCTACAACTGCTGTGGCAGCCACCTGTGCTGGCAGCAGCAAACAGGCAAGAAATGCAGCAGGGGAGGGGTTGCCCTCCAAGAGGAATGAAAAAAGGCAGCAATGGCTGGAGGTGAGGCACAAGGGAGGGAGATGGAGAGTGGAAGGATTCTTATGTGCTTTTGTGACTTTGAAGTTCTGGGATTTGTGCAATGTGGGCTTTGTGTTCTTAAGGAGTGTTTGGCAATTTCTATTTGGCTGATGTCTCATGTTAGCTTCTATTGCTCTGCTGTTGTTAGCTGTAAGTTTTGCTGCAAGGGATTTTGAAGTATTTTTCTCCTGAATGGATTTTGCCTGTAGCATTCCTTTACTTATGAATGGAGCCATTTGGGGAGGCTGCCTTAGCCTGCAGCCAGTACTTACATTTTTTTTCTTCCTTAAGTGCCGGCTGCACTCCTTACTTTCCTTTCTAGCCAGTAGCTAATTCTTAAAGGGGAATGTGCCTTTTTAAGCTAGTTCACTCAGCAGCTTGTCTTTTCTGTCTCTGGAGGCCTTTCCTTGTTTCATCAATATATGGAAGAGGGAAAATATGGGGGGGTTCAAATTCTTCCTTCAGAAGGAGATGGGAATGAGAAAAAGGGAGGCAGGGAAGGGAGGGAGGAAAGGAAGTCCCGCCTTAGCACTTGTTCACCAGCAGCTCTGCCATTGACTTTGCTTGTCAACAGGTTGCAGAAGGGGATCACATGACCCTGGAACACTGTGACCATTATAAGTATGAATCAGTTGCCAAGCATCCAAATATAAATCACATGACCCTGGGCATGCTGCAATGGTCATAAATGTGAAAAATGGTCATAAGTCATTTCAGTGCAATTGCAACTTTGAACAGGTTTTTTGGGGGGGTCATCAAGTTTTTGACACCTTGCTAGGTGGTATTCGAATATTGCCATATCCTAAAAGTGGTACAATCGGTAAAAAGGTTGAAAAGACCTGGACTAAAACATTTTCTATTATCTATTCTTTACTGTCTATCTTTATTGAAGATCTGGGTTTTTCCTCATAAAATAGAAGAAAAACTGAAAGGATTAAAATAACTTTGAGATTCAAAGGGAATCTTTAAGCAGCCTGCAGTTCCTGTTCACGGAGATGCATCCCTTTCCCACTTTCCTCCTGAAAATCTGGGAGACTTCCCTATTGCTGGGAAATGAACACAATCTTTCCAGTGAATTGTTTTTAAATTTGCAAATCAAAATCCAGCCAGTTACAATTCACCCATGGTAAGCTATTCTGCATGTGGGCACTTTTTCAACACAAGGTTTTTGTCAAGACTGGATAACTCGCATACCTTTTGGGTGGGGGATATGGTGTACCTGTCAACCAAGTACCTGCGCCTGAAAATACCCTGTAATAAGTTAGGGCCAAACTATAGACCCGTTCCGGGTTACGCAGGTCATTAACCCGGTCGCTGTACAGCTGCAGCTACCCCGTCTCCTAGGAAAGGTGCACCCGGTCTTCCAATGCAGCCTACTGAAACCGGTGAGTGGTCCTCCTTTAGCTCCATGAAACCGGTACTGGGTCCTGTCGCAGGGGACCATTATGAGATCCAAGACGTGTTAGGTGGAGCCCTGGTAGAGGGGGCCGCCTGTCAAGCCTCTGTGGTCTCGACACTGATGGGAGGGGGGAGGGGGAAAGGAGAGTGTCTTGTTGTGATTCCGTGCCAGCCTGTGTTCCCAACAGCTGAGTTTGAGGAATCTGAGGAGGAAGTGGAGGAGGCATTTGAAGGGCCATCAGGGTCAGAGGGAGGCTCTGATGAATTACATGACTCACGGTTTGATGAAGAGCCTGGGCCCTCAAGTCGTGTGCCTGATGAAGCTCAGCTGTGTGAGGAGAATGAGTCAGACTCGGAGGACTCACACCTGATGGAGATGCTAATTGATGCTCGTACACGCCAGCAATTAGTGAGAGTAGATCAGCAGCAGTCAATACGACAACTCCAGGGAAAAAGGAGAAGGCACTGAGAGGCAACGCCTTGGGACTGCTGTATAAAAAGAGGAGGTGTGGGCGGTGCTGGTTGCTGAAGGCAACCGTTTGCAACGTACTTCATGGGATCCTGTTCTGTTCGTCTTACCTGTGACTACTCTTCTGTTTGCATCGTGTTTCATGTGGACTATTTCCTCCATTTGGATTGAGTTTTGGCTGCTTTTGTTTCTGGACTATTTGGCAGGTTTGTCACCCATATTAAAGGGGGTTTTGTTTTGTTTTAAGTCTCCAGCCTATTTTATCAACAGGGGTTTGGTCCTTGTGCCTTTAACAAGGACGGCTATAGGCTGGGATAGAACAGGTTGCCTTCAGCCTAACCCCCTACTATTATAGAGCAGCTACATGCTGAGAACGCCCAGCTCTCCCAGCAGCTGGCTTTGTTATCTGCCCAAGTTGCTCAGCTATCTGCCCATGTTCCTGCTGCTCCATCACGACCCAGGAGAAAATGCCAAGTGGTGAGGCCAGACAAATTTGATGGCAACCCGGACGTGTTTCCTGTTTTCATGGGACAATGCCACCTGTATATCAGTGTGAGAGTAGATGATTTCCCCACTGACCGGGATAAAGTGGGGTTTATGATAAGCCTCCTCTCTGGTTCTGCAGCTTGTTGGGGCACACCCCTGCTAGCCCAACCTAGTCCATTGATGGACAACTTTGTGGGGTTTTGTGATTACATGCGGATGATGTATGAGGACCCCATCAAGACCCAGACAGCTACTCGGCGTTTGAAAGCTCTGAGGCAAGGCCGACGCCCCCTGCAGGGCTATATCAGTGAATTTTGGCTGCTTAGCCAAGATTCCGCCTGGAATGAGGTTGCGGTCATGGACGCTTTCCAGGATGGATTGTCGGAGGAGATGCTGGATGAGCTGGCCCGTGTTGATGTTCCCCCAGACCTTAATGGGCTCATTCATCTCTGTCTGCGGATCGACACCTGGCTGCAGCAGCGAAGGAGTTGCCGTGCCACCCCAGAGACCCGTACTGCCCCCGTTGTGCGTGAGACCCCGGTCCAGAGGGAGGAGCCAATGGAGTTAGGTGCTGCCGGACCTCGCCTATCGGTGGCAGAGATGAACAGGCAACGTTCGGTGGGGTTGTGTTTTTACTGTAGGGACCCTGGGCATTTGGCTGCTTTCTGCCCCAAGAAGCGATGAGGGGCGTCTGTGACTGAGCCTGTCCTGAGACTGCCATCTACTCCCCTGTCGGGAAACTGCACACGCCCGACCTGAAAGGCCTTTTGGGTCGGGCATCCCGCAACACTGAGCGACACCCTTCAGATGCTGCCCATGGACCCCCAAGGCATCTGATATTGGAGGCGCGCCTGATTCTCCCTAGGTTGCCCAAGGGGATTTCCGTCCATGCGTTGCTTGACTCTGGGGCCATGACGAACTTCATTTGTGGCTAAATGGGCGATTCCCCAATGCCCGGTGGATCCGCCGATGTTAGTGGAGACCATTGATAGCTGAGTGCTCCTGTCTGGGCCAATTAAGGCCGCCACGCAACTGCTATGTATGGCCATCAGTTCACATGAGGAGGCCATCCAGTTCTATATCACATGAGACCTGCATTTCCCCGTGGTCTTGGGAGTGGCATGGCTCCAGGCGCATGACCCACAGATTTATTGGTCACAGAACTTGGTCCCCTTTCCAAGCTTACAGTGCATGGACCACACCCGCCACATCTGTGCCGGTCAGGTAGAGGGGCCCATGGGGGTCTCCTTACCCTCTGAATTGGCGGATTATGCTGATGTTTTCAGCAAGACTGAGGCGGACCAATTGCCCCTGCACAGGCCCTATGACTGTCCCATTGACTTAGTCCCTGACACGCCTCTCCCAGTGGGGCGTTTGTATTCCATGTCGGACCCCGAGTTGGCCGCGTTGCAGGACTTTTTGGACAAGAATTTGGCTCGGGGTTTTATTCGGCCCTCGTCCTCGCCAGTGTCTGCATCTGGGCTCTTTGTCAAGAAGAAGTCCGGTGAATTGTCGCTTTGCTGTGATTACAGGAAATTAAATGCCATCACGGTGCACAACCGATACCTGCTGCCCCTCATCCCTGAACTCTTGGACCGGCTCCGTGAGGCAAAGATCTTAACAAAACTGGACTTGCGTGGAGCTTATAACCTTGTCAGAGTTCGGTCGGGTGATGAGTAGAAGACGGCGTTTCTCCTGAGGGCATCGCCATGGAGCTGAGTAAGGTCGAGTCTCTGCAGAGTTGGCAACCCCCACGTCATGTGAAGGATGTCCAGCGACTTCTTGGGTTCGCCAACTATTATCGGACTTTCATCCCCAGGTTTGCTACCATGACAGCCCCCCTTACTCGGCTCCTGCAGAAAAAGACTCGGTTCCAGTGGGACGCTCCAGAACAACGGGCTTTCCAGGCTTTGAAGGAAGCCTTCATGAAGGAGCCCATCCTGAAGCATCCTGACCCGCAATGGCCGTTTGTCATGGAGGCGGATGCCTCCGACATTGCCATTGGGGCGGTGTTACTCCAGGCGACAACGCCCGGCGGGGCCCTCTTCCCTTGCGCGTACTATTCACAGAAATTGAATCTGTCGGAGCGCAACTATACCATCTGGGAGAAGGAGCTACTGGCCATTAAAGTGGCATTCGAGGCCTGGAGGCATCATCTGGAAGGGGCGCGACATCAAATCGAGGTCCAGACGGACCATAAGAATTTGGAAAGCCTGCAGATCATTCGGAAATTGAACCAACGCCAGATCCGGTGGTCTCTCTTCTTTGCAAGGTTCAATTTCCGGGTGATGTACATACCCAGCAGTCACAATCAAAGAGTGGATGCTCTGTCCAGGAAGCCCGAATATTCCCGAGCAGAAGACAAGCTTCTGCCCAGGACAGTGCTCCCTATTGAGTCTTTTGCTGTGGTGCGGGAGCCGATAGATGTACGGGCTCGGATTCGGGAGGCCCAGCAGCAGGATGGGTTGGTGGCTCAGCGAAAGGAGGAGGTGGGGCCCAATTCCCCATGGACAGTCACGGATGGACTCCTGCACTATCATGATTGGCTCTATGTTCCTGGAGGGCCGCTCAGGGGACTCATCCTCAGCCCGTGTCACGACAATCCGGCAGCGGGGCATTTTGGCCTGTTCAAGACCCTGAACTTGGTCTCCTGTACCTTCTGGTGGCCCCGAGTCCAACACGATGTTCAGACCTACGTCTCATCTTGTATTCCATGTAGGCAGGCCAAGTCAGTGACAGGGGCCCCACCCAGACTACTGCAGCCCTTGCCGACACCCCTGGGGGGCTGTGTCCATGGACTTGCTTTTGTTTCTGGACTATTTGACAGGTTTGTCACCCATATTAAAAGGGGTTTGTTTTGTTTTAAGTCTCCAGCCTATTTTATCAACAGGGGTTTGGTTCTTGTGCCTTTAACAAGGACGGCTATAGGCTGGGATAGAACACGTCTGGGGGCATCCTCTCTTCGGTGGAGGAGGCCAGCGACCAACGTCGGCAGCCCTTCCCTCTCCCGGTACCTGGACTATCAACGGGCAGAGCGTGGTGGTGTGGTTGTCCCGCTGACCAGCTCTGCAGCCAGCCTGCTGAACAGCTGTTTGGTGCAGGGAAGCACCAGGAAATCAGAGGCCTGCAGCGCGGCCCGACGAGCAGCTGATCGGCGCACGGAAGCGCGTGGGGCTGGGAGCCTGCAGTGCATCCTGCCTGGCTACTCTTATCACCTCGCACACCGGATGCTGGTTAGGTGGGTGGGGGATGGGGCATGGCTGGGAAATGCATATGTAAGGCGCTGGGAGGCGATTACTCCCAGTGCTGACTTTGTTTGTTGTTTATATGACTAAACGCATGCCAGAAGTTCTGTGATTAAATCCAGCCACCTGTGAACTCACCGACTTGTGTCTTGTTGGAGCCAGCGGTGTGGTAAGGACTTTTGACAGTTTTAGTCATGTAAGCTCTCTGCTTTGTTAACAGTTTGTTGTGTTTGTGGCCAGGGCCAGGGAAAACAAGGAAAGGCCTTTGCACAATCAAACGTCAAGTATGGAAGTGCCTTATATTAAACCCTTCCACTGTGCTGCACTAGATCAATGATTTTGCCCATCATTGTCCTCAGAGACTCATCAAAAGGTGGCCGGTGAATCTGTGGATAAGCAAAGGATATGGCTTTCTGGCCAAAGCAAGTGTCCAGTAGCCCATCTTAACATTTTGGCTATTGCAGAGCCCCTTCAGATGGTTAATCAAAGATACCTTGAAGAGGGATGACCATTTTGGTTTTAGTATTTCTCATCCACAGGCTTCATTATCAGCTTAAGTGTGTGAGATTCAGTCTGTTTAAAAATAAGCAGTAATTGATACAGCTGAAGTCATCTGGCAACGATAGAATCAGAGCTGCAGTTCATAAACCTCCCACCAATGCCCTTCCTGTCTGCTTTCAAAAGCCAAATTTTGGCTCTCCGTCTATTGCTTTTGCCATGCTACTGTGGAGTGGTGTGAGGCAGATGAACAATTGGGAGAGCTGAATCCGACAACAAAGGGAGGGCTTATTTATATAAAGCATAAATTTGGTCCTTATTTATTTACCTCCCCAACAAACAAAAAAGCCACTTGAGCTGTCTCTAAGTACAAAAATGGCAATAAGCAATATTCTATTTATTTTTGGGGGGAGTCTCAAGGCATTTTTCTTCCAACCAGTCTACGGTATTCAGTAAAAATAGTTTTCATCTTTTCCAATTCTGTCTAAAGTGTGGTTGCCCATTGTATTATCTCTGTTGTATTTAAATCTTTTGAGTTAATGCCCCCTTCAGCCTCCTCTAACAAGTCTCCCAGTTGCATGTCTGGTTTAACTGTGGTTACCTGTGTGAGGAACACAGAAGTTTAAAAATAAAACAGTTTCAACTGATTGACAATAAAAAGGATTAGCCGAGACAAACTGCACGTAGTCACTAGATTCCCGGAAGCTTGGCTATAAGATACACTTAACAAGACAAAAGGGTGGCAGGGGGAAGTTCGAAACAATGTAACTGGGGGGAGGGATGATGTATTCTGGCTAGGCATCTCGGACAAGATTGTGCCCTCTGAAGTCCTTTCAAACGGGACCGAAGGGGAGGGGACGGGGGCGTCGCAATAGAAGTGTATATAATGTTATGAGTTTGAATGTTTGAGTGTGGTCTCTGGTTTAGAACTTCCTGTTAAAGTCTCTCACCAGGATCCACCGCGCTTTGCAAACCGCTTTTCTATTTTCTGCAGAATAAACTCTTTTCTTACCAATCCAATTTTGTTGGTGTTTTAATTCCATTCCCAACAAATTGGAGCCCAGCGTGTAGCCTCGGGCATCTGTTCCTGCATCTTCGGGAGGTGAGGTCAACTGAGAATGGCATGCCCCATTGGTTTCAATGGTCCAAGGTTGCAGTCACAGGTCGAGGAAGCGGAACAGAGCCAAGCCCACGAACCAAATAGTGATTGGTAAGAACAGAAGAAAGGGACCAAAGAATTACCGGGAACAGACTGGGTAACTTTGTGCACGAACCTAGGTGAGTAAAACTTGGGGTAAATCAAGGAATAAAACCTAGGCAGTCGGAGAGTTGGATAGAACAGTTTGAGTCTGAGATCTATGAGAGGTGTGTGTGAGATGCCCTGAAGGTCCTGGAAGACTGGCAAGACATACATGCACTAGGTATGAATGTCCCGAGGGTCTGAAGGACTGGCAAGGTGGAGTGAGAGCAGACTCCTGAGTAAAAGGAGAAAGAGGCTTGGTGAAGCGAATCGTGGTCTCATTAGATTGGCAAGGACAAGAGAATTGTACTGTAAACCAACCATAGGTAATTCGGGAGGGTCCCAGGAGAAAAATGTGTGGAAAAGGTTAGGAAAAATCCAAAACTAAAAATAGATCCCAACAGTCCATTAGGACAGGGCTTTTCAACCAGTGGTACGAGTACCACCTGTGGTACATTGGCACCTGGCAGGTGGTACGCGACCATCCTTGAAAAGTAGCGGGAGAGGGGAATGAGCTGAACCGTGGCAGGACCGCACAAGCCTGAGCAAGAGATGGCTGGAGCTGCAGGGCTGTCAGGGCTCAGCAGAAGCGCCAGGATCAGTACCGCTTTCCAGATGATCGGTGCTTCTTCAGGGCTGTCAGGGCTCAGTGGAAGCACCAGGATCAGCGCCAGGCTTCAGCTAGAGCTCAGCGCTTATCCTGGTGCTTCTGCTGAGCCCTGAAGAAGCACCAATCAGCTGGAAAGCAGCACTGGTCCTGGTGCTTCTGCTGAGCCCAGAAGAAGCACCGATCAGCTGGAATGTTGCAGCATCTCCAGGGTCTTGTGATTTACATTCAGATGCTTGGCAACTGATTCATATTTATGACGGTCATAGTGTCCCGGGGTCATGTGAAGTGACCAAAACCTGCTGCAACCACCCAGCAGACGGGGGGAATAAAAACCAAACACCTCCCACCCCACCTCTGCTGCCAATCCTCAACAGAAATGCTCACAACAATGAAAACCTCGGACAGGAGGAAGACAGGCAGGCAGGTGTCTTGCTCAGCTGTGACTTGGGAGGCACTTTTTTCAGTGCCATTGTAACTTCGAACAGTCATTAAGTGAACTGTTGTAAGTCAAGGACTACCTGTACTTTATCACTTTTTTCCTTTTTTGGGGGGGTGTCATCAAGTTTTTGACACCTTGCTAGGCAACTGGTGGTACTCGGATATTGCCATATCCTAAAAGTGGTACAATGGGTGAAAAGGTTGAAAAGCCCTGCATTAGGAAAACTGTTAGAAAACTGGGGGAAACCACCATATAACAAACTGATCACTAAGTTAAATTTAACAAAAGAAGATATGGTAAATTTGTGCTGCTTCGTATGGTGGGAGGATGAGAAAATTGAGTAGCCCCAAACAGGAAAAGGAAACATAAGCCCCATCTTGCCAGCAGCAGACCGCTTGTGTCTGTGGATGGGTTTCCCAGGCCCTGCCCATGTGGAGTCAGGGTAGTAAAGGGAGTTTTAAGTTTGAGCTCAAGGGCTGCTTTGTAAAGAAGGTGAATGTGAGTACCTCTAAATTTTAACTTTAAAGCCCAGGGGAACAAAGGAAATGTGTGTATGTCTCTGTGTGTGAGTGAGAAGACTTTTTTTCCCAATCACAGTTGGATTTTGCTGTCTGGCCTTTCCTAGCCACAGAAAGGATCTGTTTGAGTGGCAGAGCCTGGAAAGCATAGGGGTTTGGCCAGAGCGCAGGACCTTTTGTTAGGGAAAAGGGAGAGGCTGTGTGCAAATGGAATGGAATGAGTGAATGAAAGAATTGGATTTGAGCAACCAGCTGGTTAGGCCCTGTAAGCAAAACAAAGCAAAGTTAGGAAAATGGACTTTGCTCAGGGCTTTGCTGGAAAACCAATTTGGCTAAATAAAGGTACTTAAAAGAAAAATAAGAAGTAGTGATTCTCTTTCTATATGTATCTTTCTGTGCAACCACTTGGTATGTTTAAGATTCGTGCCTTCCCTAATTCGAGTTAGCTGAGATTTGTGGTGGGAATGACCAGGATGTGTAGAACTAAAAGTTCTGTTTCCTTTTCTGTTCTCTTTTCCTTGTCTTGGTATGTATATGTGTGTCAAAGTCTTTGTGTGTGAGGTAAATGTGACTGTTAATTGTTTCTAATCCCAAGAGAAAAGAAGCTACCAAAAGGAAATACCCTCACTCTGTTTGTCTGGCCAACAAACAGAGTGAAGAAAGATGTGTTTGTTTGTTTTTCATTTCCTCTCTCTCTCTCTCTCTATACTCTTAAGAACAGCCCAAAGTTAGCAGGAATAATAAAGTTGGAAGGGACCTTGGAGGTCATCTAGTCCAACCCCCTGCTCAAGCAGGAAACCCTATACCATTTTCTTGCCTATCATAACTTGTGTTTCTAATCTATTTTTTAAATAGTTTGGCTCTCTCCCTGTTGCAAATGTTCAGAAGTGAAACTTTTCATGTATGTTCTCTTACCAGAATCCAGCCTTTCTTTTGGTCCTCATCTGTGATTTCCTCATTTTGTCTGCCTGTTTCTTTAACTACAGTATTAATGCCTTTTCAAACTCTGTCTGCAGGCACAACCCCCCCTTTTTTTCTGGCTGTGTTGCTTTAAGAGCAAGAGAGACAGAAAGAAGGGGGGGTCTGATCTTTTTAACTATTTTTTTTCTGCTTAGAATTCTGGTTTGAGAAAGGAGGGGTGGATGTGAAATTTAATACCCATTCTTGCAGTTTCAACTTGTAATATTTATTCAGAAGAGGAGGCAATAATTGTTGAACAAAGGATATATCCATCAACCAAAAATAATGACTCTGAATTGTTTTGCTTAGATTTGTAAATGTTTTAACCTACTTAATGGAAATTTGTTTCCATCTGAATGGAATCTGATTAAATTAGAATTTGACTAAATTTATATTAAAAGCAAAGAGTTGATACTAGAGTTTGATACAAAACTATTTCAGTAACTCAGAATATCTTATTAAGCTTGTTTATTTTTTTGTGGAGTTGCTTTTTGTTGTTGTTGTTTTATTTTTTTATGTTTTTATGTCTGTGTGCAGGACACACTGATAGAAAATAATACCTAAGAGAATTGAAGGGATTTACCCAGAAGTGGGGGAAGAGGCAGCCAGTGGAATTTTTGTCTAAAATTGACATTTGGGGAAGTCAGGAATCAGGGATTCAGGGGAAGGACACAGGGAAGTAGGAACAGCACGGGCTGGGAGGAGCGCTTATTGTAAGTACTCCCCACCAAGTCAGGACAATATTGCAACAAAAAGCAGGAAGGTGGCTCACGGATTCTAGAATGTTAAAATATGAAAAAATATTAATGCAGAGGAGTGATCTGGTATTAACCACTGATCACAATTTAAACCCCGCCCAGTTTCTGGCCAACACTAGACTGTCGAACCCCGCGAGGCCGACCCGTCCGGGCCGACGAGCGGCGGGCCATGGGTCCATTGCCGTTTTGCAGCCATCCCTCTCACGTTATGGCTCCAATGCCACCCAGATGCCTTCCCCAAGTCCTGACCTGCCTCCAGGCCCGTCGCCGCTGCCGTAATGCTCGCCTCACGGGGCCAACACTCACTGGCGGTGAGGAGGCTGTCAGCTGTTGTCCTCCATTGCCGGAAGCCGACTGTGGGGTCGCACGACCAATGAGTGTGATGCCTAGATGGACGCTCTGGGCTCAGCTGCTTCATGTGAAGAACGAAGCAACCCTGCAAGGCAACAGAGAGCAGCTGGACAGGACTAAGGGACGCTAACGCTCCAGCTGACTCTCCTTTGTTTATTGATGCACCGGATGGTGGCTTCAGGCGTGGGGTGGTTTAACGAGGGTGGGGCACTTTCCTGAGGGTGGGACAGGTGCGCATAGCCTATGTAAGGCACTGGAAGCAATCCACTCCCAGTGCTGTCTTTTTTTGTACGGAGTGAATTAAAACTACCCTCAGTCTTTTGTTCCTGCTTGTTGGCTTGTTATTCAGAGCACCAAAAAGGACGACATTGACATAGACAAATAGATCAAGAGGGTTTGGAACATTATTGTACAGAGGTGATTGATTTGCAAACTAAAATCAGACCAGATCTGGAATAGCACCACTAGAAGACGGAGAGGCATTATTTATAGATGGCTCCTCCCGAGTAGAGAGTGGGTTGAAGAAAAACGGGTATGCAATCATAAATGGACACACCAAAGAGTTGGTAGAATCCGGTAGCCTGCCAAAGAACTGGTCAGCCCAAACTTGCGAACTGTATGCATTAAATCGGGCCCTAAAATTGTTAGAAAACAAGGCTGGAACTGTTTATACGGATTCAAAGTACGCCTTTGGGGTGGTCCATACCTTTGAAAAAAATTGGGTGGAAAGGGGAATGATTAACAGCAAAGGAAAGGAATTGATTCATGAAGAGTTGATCAAACAGATAATGGAATCCCTTCAGTTACCAAAAAGAATTGCCATAACCCATGTGAGTGCACATGAGGGGCAATTCTTTTGAAAGTGTGGGAAATAGGATTGTGGATGAGGAAGCCAAGAGGGCAGCAAATGAAGAAAGCATAAATGTCTTAATACCCATTGTAGAAACACTAGAAGATATCCCTGTGTTTTCAGAAACAGAGGAAAAAGAAACAATGCAGATAGGTGGACAACAAGGAGAGAAGGGTCTTTCGTTCCTGCTTGTTGGCTTGTTATTCGGAGCACCAAAAAGGATGACATTGACAGTAAGACAGCACTCATTACATTCTTTTGTTCACATCACCTGGTTCCTCTTGAGTGCGGGAGATGGCGGAGGGAACCGAAGGGATTGTGACAGGGCAGGAGGCTACTGAGCCGGTGGTTCAACCACAGCAAACCGCAGCAGAGGCAGGGGAGGAGCAGCCAGTAGTACGGCCCAAGGAAAAGGCCCAGCAGCCTGTGGAACCTGTGGGTGAGTCTCAGCAGACAGGCCCTACGGTGTCTTCAGGGGAATGGTGGCTAAGCCCTGCCCTGCATCGTCCAGAGGCTGGCCGGCTGCGTGTGTCAGGACTGGGGGAGGCCCTCTCTGGCTGGAGGGAGAGACGGGTGACTGGAGATGATGAGGAGGAGTGGAGCTACTCTACAGCACTGGGCCAATACACTATGGACATCCTTCGGGACCAGTTCGGAGAGGCGAGCTATTCGGAGCCACCAACCTGGCCCAGGGGTACTCCCACCTCTGGGGCCCCAGCCAACTCATCAAGGTTCCAGCTAGCCAACGCAAAACTTCATATGCCGGCAGGCCTGGGGCAGCTAACACCTTGCCCCTAGCCAGTGTATGTTTGTGTGTATGTTTGTGGAATGATTGGTTTCTTTTTTAACTTAAGGGTTTTTATATTTGTGTATTTTATTGTAATTTCTATCATGTTGTAATCCGCCCTGAGTTCTCCGGAATAGGGCGGCATAGAAATTAAATAAATAATAATAATAATAAATACCTCCTCGCAGTGGCTCTCTCCAAGCAGGGGCACCTGGGGTGGGTGTTTCAGCTGTGCAGTCCCGGGCTCAAAGGCAGGACCGGATGGATGCTGCCTCAGGGGCAGCGACTACTGGGCAGCATGGGTTGGTTCCTGGTAGTGGTCGTTCTGCTCCCATGGTCGGCAGTCAACCCGGGGCACAGGCAATGGGGCCATGGGCGCCAGGGTTTATGTGGGGTCCGCTGCCTATTGCAGTTCCTTTTGACGGCAACCCGGACTGTTTAGCAATGTTTATGAGCCACGTTATTAGCCACCTGGACTGGTTTGCCTCTCTGTATCCATCCAATTCGGCAATGGTGGTGGCCGTGACAGCAAGCCTGTAGGACGAGGCTGCAGCCTGGGCAGCGGACTTGTATAGTGACCATGCGCGGGAATTGGCCAACGCTGGACTCTTTCTGGCTGCGTTGCAGGACAGATTTGAAGATCCCTCCTGGGTCCAGCGTATGGAAGTGGAGGTCATGGGTCTGAAACAAAGGGGACGGCCCATATGGGAGTATGTGCAGGAATTCCAGCGAGCAGCGGGCCGGTTGTGTTCATGGCCAGAACGCCTATTGGTCCACCACTTCCGGGTTGGCTTGGATAAAGACCTATGGCAAGTATGTGTGGTAAGGGGTATACCAAACCGCCTCCACGACTGCATTCGGGTGGTAACTGAATTGGACGCGGGTTGCAGGAATTCCAGAGGGCCATGGAGGATCCGCCCACCCCTAGGCAAGCTGTGGAGCAGCCAAGGGACGACAGTCAGAAACCCCAGGGTCCCGGGCCTGCCTTTAGACCTGTGTTCAGATGTTTCAGGTGCAACCGACCTGGGCATTGGGCGGCCGAGAGTCCAGTCCTTGTGTCGCAGGGCAGTCCAGTACCGTCCAGCAAACTGGGCCCCACACCCAAGAAGACCCCGGAATGGCCACGGGTGGCTCATCAAGTGGAGGGGGTTACGCCCCAACGGTCCCCGATTGAAGAGCTACCGGCCGCCGCTGAAGAACAGTTGATGGAGTATGGCAACATAGACCCCGCTGACAACCCCATGGTAAGCAAGCCTATCTGCCCCTTTGTAATCCCCATCACTTTAACAAGCCCACATACGAGCTGTACAGGCAAGTACCAGGCCCTGATAGATTCTGGGTGTACCCGCTGTCTCGTTAGTAAAGATGTAGTGGAAGGAGTGGGTATCAAGGTTGTTCGCTTAGCTCAGCCGATTAGTTTTGAGCAGGTGGACGGGTCCCTTTTGGGTGGAGCCCTAGCCACTCTTATAAAAGAACCAGTTAGAATGGACATGGGGACACATTGGGAAGTCCTTAAGTTTATCGTGGTCCCCTCAATGTCTGAGGCAGTAATCTTGGGACTTGCCTGGCTGGATAAATGGGGCCCCACTATCTGGTGGGAAGGTGGTTGTCGCAACCTACAGCTTGGGGATGGTCCCCGGCCACCGGGTACGGAGTTGGAGGGAGAGCAGGAGGGAGTGAAAGCATCCCAGGAGCGACCGGTACAAAAAAACTGGCTTCCCAGAGGTGTATAGGGACATAGCGGAGGTTTTCAGTGAGCAGGAGTGCGATAGTTGACCGCCCCACCGGTCAACGGACTGTGCTATTGATATACTGCCGGGGGCCAAACTACCAAAACCCCGCATGTATCCTATGACACCCCGTGAGTTGGACGAGTTGCGGTGCTACATCGATAAGAACCTCGCCCGAGGGTTCATCCAGCCGGCCTGATCCTGGATAGCAGTGCCAGTTCTCTTCCAGGAAAAGAAAGACGGCGGTCTACGGATATGTGCAGACTTCCGTGGTATCAACGCGGTATGTTTTGAGCACATGTACCCCCTTCCCCTGATGAAGGACCTGCTGGCTCACTTGGCCCAAGGTCAAGTGTTCACGAAGTTGGACCTCTGGGAAGCATACTACCGGGTGCAAATAAAGAGGGGTGACGGATGGAAAACTGTCTTTAACTGCCCTTTGGGTAGTTACCAGTTCCGGGTGATGCCCTTCGGGTTGCAAGGTGCCCCCGCGGTGTTCATGCAACTGAATAATGAGGTACTGCATGAGCACTTGTACTGCGGGGTACTTGTATACCTGAACGACATCCTTATATGCACTAACACCATGGAGGACCATGTTAGGTTAGTGCGCGATGTGTTGCAAAACCTGTTACAGGCCAGGTTGTACGTCAAATTGTCAAAATGTGAGTTCCATCGATCACGCCTGGTTTATTTGGGTTATCGGATTTCGGCAGAAGGGATCGAAATGGACCCCAATAAGGTGAGGAGCGTACTGGAGTGGCAGGCAACAAAGACACGCCGCCAATTACAGAGTTTCCTGGGGTTTGCCAATTTCTGTAGACATTTTATTCCTTCTTTCGCCATGGTGGCATTACCCCTGATGGACCTGTTGCGTACTCGAAAAGCCACAACAAAACCACGTCCCGGACAACGGTTGGCCTGGACAACAGAGTGCCAACGCGCCTTTGAGGCATTGAAACTCCTGTTCGCGAGGGAGCCCATGTTGCTACATCCAGACCCAGAAAAGCCATTTGTGATGCAGGCTGACGCCAGTGATGTGGCTGTAGGGGCAGTTCTACTTCAGCAAAATAGTCAGGGAGTGTTGCAACCGTGTGCGTATACCTCCCGAAAGCTAACAGAAACCGAACGAGCATGGGCTATTTGGGAAAAAGAGGCATTTGCAGTGAAGTGGGCCCTAGCAACATGGCGGCATCTGTTGGAGGGGGCGAGGGAGCTGTTTGAGGTCTGGACTGACGATAGAAACCTGGAGGTATTGCAGACCCCTCGACGGTTATCTCCCAAACATGTTAGGTGGGCGCAGTATTTCCGCCGGTTCCAGTTTCAACTGAAATACGTGCCGGGGGAAAGAACTTTCTGGCAGATGCATTGTCCCGGTTACCTCAGTATGACAGTAGGAGGGAGGAGGTAATACAGGCAATCATGCCCCCGTATAGCCAGGAGGAGGGGAAAGCAGTTTCCTGTTCGGCAACAACCGGGTTTGACAATGACCTCAAAGCAGCCCTCCTAGATGACCAATGGCTATGAGACAATCATGGAGTACTTACAGAGCGAGATGACCTAGCTTGGCATGGTAGCAAGTTGTATGTTCCTGCGGCCAAGCGGTCCCGTATCCTCCACCATTGCCACAACGTAAAACAGACCGGCCACTTTGGGTTCCTAAAAACCTTGCATTTGGCTAGACTGCAATTTTGGTGGCCTCGAATGCAGACAGACATAGAAGCATATGTCAAAAGCTGCCCAGTGTGTGCCACCTCAAAGCCTCACATAGGGAAGCCTCCAGGGCTGCTACAACCGGTAGCTGACCCAACCAGACCATGGTAAGAAATAGCGATGGATTTCATTGTGGACCTGCCTGAAAACCGAGGTTATACTGTAATTTGGACTGTAGTGGACCTGTTTTTGAAGCAGGCCCACTTCATACCTTGTAAGGGGTTGCCGTCGGCTCAGAAGTTAGCCCGTTTGTTCCTAACGCATATCTACTGTCTACATGGGACACCCCGTCGGATCATTTTGGACCGGGGGTCCAGTTTATGGCTCGCTTCTGGCGGGAGTTCGTTCACTTCCTCAGGTCCTCCCAAGGACTCAGCTCTGCCTACCACCTTAGTACGAATGGAGCGGCGGAACGGGCAAATGCTGCGGTGGAGCGGTATCTCCGAAGCTATTTATCCCACCAACAAATGGACTGGGTGGAGTTGGTGGTGTTCGCCAAAGTGGCGTATAACAATGCTGTACACAGCAGTACGGGGTTCGCCCCTTTCCAGGTGGTATATGGTAGGGACTTCCTTCCCATTCCAGAGTGTAGCTCAGAAGACCTCCCGCCATGCGGACCTAGTGAATGGTCAACCTGAGTGAGCAGGCTGTGGGGTGTCATTAAGAAAGCGCTGACCAAAGCCAGAGACATTACTAAAGCAGTCTACACTTGCCTCGGTGGCTAGGCAAGATCCACCCAGTGTTCCACAGCAGCCTACTGAAACTGGTGGGGGAGGTCTCCCATGACCGTACACCCAAAGTCCCGGGGCCCATTAGGCAAGACCATTATGAGGTCCAAGAAATCCTTGATTCGCGGTCTAGACGGGGTGGGCTCTACTATCTCGTTCATTGGAACGGGTACCATTTGTCGGAAGTGTCTTGGGTAAAGGACTCAGATGTCCAGGCTCCTCGCCTGATCAGGAAATACCATCTGAAGTACCCTGGGAGACCGGGAGGGCAGGCAGTAGGTGAGATGTAACCCTTGCTTGACCACTTACACTGTTCTGCTTACCCTCTCACATGGCTCAAAGGCCACCCAGATGCCTTCCCCGAGTCCTGACCTGCCTCCAGGCCCGTCGCCGCTGCCGTAATGCTCGCCTCGCGGGGCCAACACTCACCGGCGGGGAGGATGCCGTCAGCTATTGTCCTCCATTGCCAGAAGCCGACTGTGAGGACACATGACCAACGAGTGCGATGCCTAGATGGACGCTCTGGGCTCAGCTGCTTCGTGTGAAGAACGAAGCAACCCTGCAAGGCAACAGAGAGCAGCTGGACGGGACTAAGCGGCGCTAATGCTCCAGCTGACTCTCCTTTGTTTATTGATGCACTGGATGGTGACTTCAGGGGTGGGGTGGTTTAACGAGGGTGGGGCACGTTTCCTGAGGGTGGGACAGGTGCACATAGCCTCCCACAGAGTGTGTCTCCTCAGGGTGCCGTCGGCCAGACAATGTCGGCTGGCGACCCCCAGGGGGAGGGCCTTCTCTGTGGGAGCTCCAATGCTTTGGAACGAGCTCCCCCCCGAACTCCGTACAATGACGGAATTGCGTTCCTTCCGTTGAGAATTAAAAACATATTTATTGCGACAAGCCGGCCTGGGATAGTAGCTCCGGTTCCAACAAGGCCATAATTGTTTTTAGGGCATTGAGGTTTTAGATTATGTATTGGGTTTTAAATGATTGGGCCAAATTATTTAATTTATTTTTAATAATTTTACTTTTTGTATGTTGACGTTTTTAATTGGGCTGTACACCGCCCCGAGTCCTTCGGGAGGGGGGCGGTATAAAAATCGTAAAATAAATAAATAAATAAAAATAAAATGTAAGGCACTGGGAGCAATCCACTCCCAGTGCTGTCTTTTTTTCTACGGAGTGAATTAAAACTACCCTCAGTCTTTCATTCCTGCTTGTTGGCTTGTTATTCAGAGCACCAAAAAGGACGACATTGACATAGACAAATAGATCAAGAGGGTTTGGAACATTATTGTACAGAGGTGATTGATTTGCAAACTAAAATCAGACCAGATCTGGAATAGCACCACTAGAAGACGGAGAGGCATTATTTATAAATGGCTCCTCCCGAGTAGAGAGTGGGTTGAAGAAAAACGGGTATGCAATCATAAATGGACACACCAAAGAGTTGGTAGAATCCGGTAGCCTGCCAAAGAACTGGTCAGCCCAAACTTGCAAACTGTATGAATTAAATCAGGCCCTAAAATTGTTAGAAAACAAGGCTGGAACTGTTTATACGGATTCAAAGTACGCCTTTGGGGTGGTCCACACCTTTGGAAAAATCTGGGTGGAAAGGGGGCTGATAAACAGCAAAGGAAAGGAATTGATTCATGAAGAGTTGATAAAACAGATAATGGAATCCCTCCAGTTACCAAAAAGAATTGCCATAACACATGTAAGTGCACATCAGAGAGGCAATTCTTTTGAAAGTGTGGGAAATAGGATTGTGGATGAGGAAGCCAAGAGGGCAGCAAATGAAGAAAGCATAAATGTCTTAATACCCATTGTAGAAACACTAGAAGAGATCCCTGTGTTTTCAGAAACAGAGGAAAAAGAAATAATGCAGATAGGTGGGCAACAAGGAGAGAAGGGTAAATGGTTTCTCCCGGATGGGAGGCAGGTAACCGATAAACCCATAGCATGAGGATTATTGGAGAAGTTACATGAAGGAAGCCACTGGGGGGTTCAGGCATTGGTGGATGAGCTCCTGAAGCATTATGGGTGCATTGGAATTTATACCTTGGCCAAACAAATCACTGAAAATTGTCTCATATGCAAGAAAACTAACATGCAAGCTATGAAAAAACAGCAACTAGGAGGGAGGCCACCTGCCCTAAGACCATTCCAATGCATTCAGGTAGATTTTACAGAGTTACCTAGAATAGGCAAAATAAAGTTTTTGTTGGTTATAATCGATCATCTAACCAGATGGGTAGAGGCTTACCCGTGTAGTAATGCCACTACCAAGGTGGTATCCAGGGTATTGCTAGATCAAATTATTCCTAGGTATGGGATTGATAGTGATCAAGGGAGCCATTTCATGGCAAGGGTATTGCAGAATATTATGGAAGCCTTGGGGATAAATTGGAAATTTCACACCCCTTGGCACCGTGGCCAGCAGTGGAAAAATTGAAAGGGCTAATGCAAAGATAAAGGAATCATTAACCAAACTAATTTTAGAGACCCACATGCCCTGGACTAAGTGTCTGCCACTGGCACTGCTGAGAATTAGAACTCAGCCATGGAAAGACATAGGACTGTCACCCTATGAATTATTATTTGGAGTTGCTTTTACCCCAGGACAAATTTGTATAGATTCACTCCAAACTCGAGATAGAGTACTGAAGCAATATGTACATAAACTGTCCAGATATTTTGATTTTCTCAGGAAATAAGAATTGCTGGCACAAACACCTCCCTTGGAGTTTCCAGTCCACAAATTCCAGATCGGAGATTGGGTGCTGATCCGGAGTTGGAAGGAGGAGAAGCTGGTTCCAAAGTGGGAAGGCCCTTTCCAGGTGCTACTGAAATCTGAAACAGCAGTACGAACGTCAGAGAAAGGCTGGACCCACTACACCCATGTAAAAGGACCAGTAGAAGCTCCAACTGAGTAGAGAAGTGTGCCTCAACCTGACTCCTTGAAGTTGATAATAAGAAAAAGCAAAATATAGAGACATTAGAAAAGGGGGGGAATTTTAAATGTGTTGGGTTTGTGACTGTAAATGTTGGTGTAATTGTTGTTGTTGTACCCATTGCCCAGACTGTGCACCGATACACAGAGACTGCGGAGAAGAATGTGATATAGTGATCATTGAAGACTGGTGTCCCGAGTACCAATCTCAGCCCCGGTGGTGTTAAAAGTGAAAGTGAAGAAGTACTTTTCCAGGGGTGGACAGAATTGGGATGTTAGACCTCAATATGGCTCTGGTTACAGGAGTAATTAAAATATGGATTATAATGGGAGTAGCAGGGTTCAGAAACATATGCAAAAGCCAAAGTACAAATAACCCTGAACTGAGCATACTGCAATAATTGATTTCGAGAATGCCGAGGAGTACCGGGAAAGTTTAAAACCACTTGAAAAATAATATTTTTATTTTTAAATTAGTATAAAAATAGGAAAGGGTGGATTTGTGAGGAACACAGAAGTTTAAAAATAAAACGGTTTCAACTGATTGACAACAAAAAGGATTAGCCGAGACAAACTGCACGTAGTCACTAGATTCCCGGAAGCTTGGCTATAAGATACACTTAACAAGACAAAAGGGTGGCAGGGGGAAGTTTGAAACAATGTAACCGGGGGGAGGGATGATGTATTCTGGCTAGGCGTCTCGGACAAGATTGTGCCCTCTGAAGTCCTTTCAAACGGGACCGAAAGGGAGGGGACAGGGACGTCGCAATAGAAGTGTATATAATGTTATGAGTTTGAATGTTTGAGTGTGGTCTCTGGTTTAGAACTTCCTGTTAAAGTCTCTCACCAGGATCTACCACGCTTTGCAAACCGCTTTTCTATTTTCTGCAGAATAAACTCTTTTCTTACCAATCCAATTTTGTTGGTGTTTTAATTCCATTCCCAACACCTGTATCTGGATGTCTTCTTTAGATTAATTTAAAACTGTTGCAAATTCATCAAACCTTTTATCTAAGTTTTCATTTTTCATTTAGAACTTGTACGTAAAGGACTCCTCCAGAAAATGGCACATTGAGCAGCAGGGAAATCTTTTCTTCTGCTGACAAACAGCTGACTTTGCCGCTGAAGCTGGCTTTTTGGCAGCATGTTCTCTAGAATTGAATGGGAGCAACTAGGAATGACCCAAGATGACCCTCAGACAACCATGTATTTTCCTGGGAAGAGAAATCTTGACGATTCCAATTTTCGGTAAGAACAGCTGGAGGGTCGACTCTCCATCTTTTCCTGTCACCTGTTCATTTTTTAAAGTGCACCTTCATTTTAACATCACTTTTTAAATGTTCTTTTTGCTTTTGACTTACATTTTAATTGTTAATCATCTGATTGAATGCTGAACTATTTATACCCCCTGGCTGGAATATAAATGTGAATTTTTTACTTTTTTCTACTGTTTATTTATGGAGTTACAAAACACTTTCACTTTTGCTGCATGGAAGTCAATGGTGCAAAGATTTTCTCCTTGGTAGTGAAAGTGATTTGATATAATTGAATTTACACTGGAAAAGGAGGGTTTTGCCTTCTCTTTATGCTCAAGATCCCCATGTACAATTGGTGGGCCACTGTGTGACACAGAATGCTGGACTCGATGGGCTTTGGCCTGATTCAGCATTCTTATGTTCTTATGGTCACATAGCAAGAAGAACTGAAGTCAGGTATGTTGTGATAAATGTCCATTTCTCCTTTAAGAAATCCTTCTAAGCCTGGATGGGCTTCCCTTTCCCCCCCCTTACAGGCTGTCAGCTGACAGCTGTACTAGGGGGGTGGAGGAGAAAGCAGGGAAAAGTTTCATTTCTTGAAAAATATGTCATGCTTTCAAAGTGTATGTTTTAACTATCTGTGTAATGTAATTGGCTGTAAATCAGTAGGGTGACAATTTGTGGGAAGAAACCTTTGATGTGTAATAAAAGGGGAGGCCTGGCTTCTGCCGGGGCTTCCATCCCAAGACAAGCTCAGGTCTTTGTCATTAATCATGGTTGCCGGGACGCCACGGACACACTTTCGTAACAAGTGGTGACCCCGACGTGATAACCCTGAGAGGTTATACGTCCCTGGACCCTCATACTTACCGCCCAGACGTGGCCAAGCACGCTTCATCAGTTCATCGCTGGACGAGGACTGACCCCACATAAGTATGGGTGGAGATCTCTCAAAGGCACAGGAGATGCATTTCAGTGAACTCACAGAGATAACCAGGAAGAATTATGTTTATTTTACAGCTAAGAAGCTGACAGAAGGAGATTTAATATCTCTCCTTGAATTTATTTGGAAACACATTCCTTTCTACCCAGAGGCAGGCTGCCTTAAAGTTGAAACCTGGAGGAGAGTGGGGGAGTTGTTACATACAAATTCTAGGGCCCCCGCTTCTATTTTAGCATCTTGGAGAGTAGTGTTAAAAGCTTTGGAGACACAGGAACAACTATTATTAAAAACATTACTGAATCCATTGAATTATAATGAAGTTCAACTTCTTCCCCCTGCCAGTGAAACTCCAGTAACAATTAAAAATCACAGCAAGGTTTTCCCTAGCAATGTTGAGTTGTGTGATCCTCCAGCTCTGACCAGAACAAGTAATTTTATTCAGGAAACGTTACAGAATGATTATGAAACAGGAGAATTGAATGCTGAGGAAATGACAAGTTTATACCCTGTAACTGTGGGCATGGATGCAGAAATTGATAATGGATTTGCTCACAAAATGATTCCAGCAGATTGGAAGGCATTAATGCAAATGATTTTAACACCTGCGCAGTATGCAGTTTGGGACTCCCAGTATCGTATTCAAGCTATTCAGAGAGGCACTGCTCAATTAGTGCCAGACCAAATTTATGGCTCTGGACAGTTCACTGCTCTTGAACAACAGCGAGATGCTATTCCAGATGCAGCTATACATGGTGTAATTTTACAGGCTGTTTTTGCTGCTTTAAAGGTAGTAGATAAGAAAGTTTTTATTATAGAATGGATTCATTCTCCCAGTACACCTTCACGCTCTATTAACCCTCCAGCTATGACCTTGGCAGACATTATACATCGTGGCCGTGGCCGTTGCCGACAAATAGCTGGACTAGAGCCGCTAGTAATTTTTCTCCCATTTTCCTTAAAATTGTGGGAAACTATGATTCAAAATAATTCTGTTTTGCAATTATTGATTGGTGATTGGCCTGGTCCATTTTCATGCCATCCTCCCACAGATCATAGATTTATGGCTATGAAAAATCTGCCACTAAAATTACAACCTTTGTCATCTTCAACACCTTTAGAAGGTGTCACAGTTTATACTGATGGTGGAAAAGTCTATGGCGCCTGTGCATGGTGGGCTACAGGAAAATGGTGCACCAAAATCACTCCACCACAATCATCAGCTCAACGCGCCGAAGTTGCCGCAGTTATTTTGGCATTTCAAACATTCCCTTGTCAAAACATTAATATAATTGTTGACAGTTTATATGTTTATAATTTGGTTTCCCTTTTGCCATATGCTTATATCTCTCCTAGTTTGGATGGGACTTTGTTGACACTATTTTTGACATTGCAAAAATTTATTGAGACAAGATATTGTCCTTATTTTATTGCACATATCAGGAGTCATCAAAATTTTCCAGGAATTCTCAGTGAAGGGAATTCCAAGGCGGATATGGCCACACACATTATGACTATGCAACAACCCACTCCCTGGGATAGTCATAACTATTTTCATCAAAACGCCAAGGCTTTGGCTAAACAATTTGGCATAACCCCCGGGGAGGCAATACCTATCACTCAACAGTGCCCCAACTGTTCACAAGGACTGTCTATTCCAATGGGTGTGAATCCCCGTGGACTTGAGGCATGTCAAATTTGGCAAATGAACGTTACCCAATATGCATCTTTTAGTCCATGGAAATATATACATGTGACTATTGATACATATTCTGGGTTCATCCTTGCTACTCCACAGCGTGGAGAGGCAACTAAACATGTCATCAATCATTGTATTCGAACTTTTAGCACTCTGGGTACTCCTAAAGAATTAAAAACTGATAATGGATCCGCATATTGTAGTCACGCCTTTGCTCAGTTCTGCAATCGGTGGGACATTATTCATAAATTTGGCATTCCTTATAATTCACAGGGGCAAGCAGTAGTGGAACGGGCCAACTCCACTCTTAAGCACATGCTTGACAAATTAAAAACAAAAAATGGGGAAAATACCCCCGGACTACCTGGAGTGCAAAATCATCTTAATTTGGCTTTATATACTCTCAATTTTCTAAACCACCTGGCACAACACCTAATACAGCTGCGAGCAGGCATTTTTCTCCCCTTCCAGACGCAGCAACCACGGTTCGACCGCTAGTTTGGTATCGTAAACTACCAGACCCCCAATGGAAAGGACCAGCTGAACTTATTACCTGGGGTCGTGGATATGCTGCGGTGCAACATGAAGGCAATACGATATGGGTTCCTGGCCGCAATATTCGCCCTTACAGTGTACAGCCAAAAGATTGCAAAGACTCTGGTGAGCCCAAAGTGGATGGACAATAATTATGGAAGGACAATAAAAGTTAGTGCCTTAACAAACCATACTGACTGCTGGATGTGTATGATGTCACCATCGGATGCCAGTCAAGGACTTTCTTTAGTTGGACTTCCTTTGAACAACACTGGAGCTAGCGAAAGTTTTGTACATATTAATGAGGCAGGACATTATACGCTGCCACTTAGGTTTTATTATGTAGATTTTGCATTAGTGTGTTTTAATTTTTCTAAGGAAATTATTCTTTTAAGTATATATCTCTCTTGTAATATCACCTTTAATATGCCTGATCATTGTGATCAAAGTAATAACAAAGTGTATGAACAATGTGAGGATGGAGAGTACAATGCAAGTGTATTGGGTTTGTAGCTATTTGAATGGCACACGGAATTGGACTGCAGCCAATGACAGTGACGGCCGTTGAAATGCTTAATGAAGAACAAGGAAAAATCCCTCCACCAATATCCGGAGATCATAAGCATTGGGGATATTTGGAATGCATTCTGGTTTTGGTTACCAAATTTTCAATGGTTAAGAAATTTGATAAGTATTATTTTGTATTGTTATATTATTCCATTGTGGATGCTTTTATATACAATGTTTGACTGATATTTTTGCTATGATGAAATCTTTTATACCAAAGAAAAAATTGTCTCAACAAATGAACATTAGTCAACAAGGATTCAAGAGGATGCCAATGGATAAACAGCCACCTCAGTTGGATGAAATCGAATACATGGACTGAAAACCTTTGCTTCTAAACAAGAACAAAAAAGGATGAGATGTTGTGATAAATGTCCATTTCTCCTTTAAGAAATCCTTCTAAGCCTGGATGGGCTTCCCTTCCCCCCCCCTTACAGGCTGTCAGCTGACAGCTGTACTAGGGGGTGGAGGAGAAAGCAGGGAAAAGTTTCGTTTCTTGAAAAATACATCATGCTTTCAAAGTGTATGTTTTAACTATCTGTGTAATGTAATTGGCTGTAAATCAGTAGGGTGACAATTTGTGGGAAGAAACCTTTGATGTGTAATAAAAGGGGAGGCCTGGCTTCTGCCGGGGCTTCCATCCCAAGACAAGCTCAGGTCTTTGTCATTAGTCATGGTTGCCGGGACGCCACGGACACACTTTCGCAACACAGGTAGACCAAGGCAGTCATAGAATGGATCCCACTTGATAAAAAGCATCTATGAAAGAGACCTAAAACAAGATGGATCAACGACATCAGCAAGTATTGCGGGCCCAATTGGCAAAAGAAAGCTCAGGACCATATTGGTTGGAAACATGCGGAAGAGGCTTTCAGCCTGCAGTGGATGCTGTTATGACCCAGGTGGTAAAAGCAAGGCAGACCTTTAGAGAGTCCTTTATTGCCCTCATGAAGTGTTCAACCAATGGCCCTCCAACAACCAGTAAGGCTCCACCCCACGCTACCCTGAAGGCAGCCACCCTCAGTCCCCCAAACAACAGCCCATATATTACCAGGATAGTCCACAAGGCAAAGTCCAGGCATAAGACAAATGGCAGTCCTCAGGGCAAAGACAAGGTACAAGGCAAAGGCAGTTCTGAAGGTAAAGCAAAGCAAAGGGCAAAAGCAGTCCACAAGGCAAGGGCAAGACCAATGGCAGTCCTCAAAGCAAAGGCGAAGCAGTCCTCAAATCAAGGCAAAAGGCACGAGTCAAAGCTGGGGGAGTGTAATCCAAAACAAACAAATGTTCCTGGCAAAGATTAACTCCCCATGGTTTCTCCTTAAGTCACTCCCCTCCAGGTGATCCTTGTGAGGAGGGGTGGGGCAACCTTCTCCTGAGTAGCCTTGCAGCCCTTCACTGAGCTTGCCTATGCTCTGCTCTCTGTGCCCTTGGATCAGTGGAGGAGGCAGCTGTTCCTCATCAGAGGAGATCTGTCTATCAGCACCACCACCTGTCAGCAGCCGATCCTCCCCTGTGTCTGTGAAGGCAGGCAGCTCTCTGGTCGACCACCTCCCCCAATGCCTGAGGGGCCTGGGACAACATCGTCCACAGCTGCTGTCCTCTAAAAACATGCCAAGGGAGATGTGCCATCCCTGTCAGACAGTCCTGGTTCTAACTCCTCCTCCTTCAAACCAGGATCCTATGGGGCCATGACAGATGCTCACAAGAGATCTAAGTCCAGCCCACCTTGAATGCCTTCTTAATTCCCGGTCATTTCCCTTGACCATTAGTAGCTCAGATTCTTGTAGAGAGCTTAACCTTGCAATAAAATTAAAATTAATCTGAGCTACTCCCTTCACCAAAAATTTTCTCAGGCTCTGGAATATCCTAGCCATGATGTCAGATCCCAGATTTGCAGCAATAGCAGGTGAGTCAGACCTCCGCTCTATCAGCAGATGCCAAGACAGCATTGAAGATGAAATCAGAAATCTTGCAGCCAATTTCCAACAAATGATACAGTTAATGCAGATCCTGACTCAACAAGGCATTCCTCTGCAAACAAAACCACCTGCTCCACCAGCCAAGGCACAACTGCCTGTTCCTGCTGTGCTCATCCCCAACTCTTCCAGCTGCCTACTGCAGAGATTCACTGGTGAGTCTGATAAGATGAGAACATTCCTAGCTCAGTGCGATGTGTTCATCTGTGCCTGACCTGGGGAGTTTCCGAAAGACAGATCAAGAGTCTTCTACATCCTCATGTTTTTAATCAACTGCTGTTAAATGGGCGTTTCCACTCAATGAAACCAACAACCCCATCCTGGATACTTACCCAAACTTCCTCACTAGATTTAGAAAGCATTTTGGAGACCCTATTCAGATAGAAACTACCGAACAGCACATTTTCTGACTCCACCAAGGCAACAACTCTGCAAGAGCATATGTTGAAGTTTTCAAGCTCATTGCAGCAGATCTCGGTTGGAATGAGCCAGCCCTAACAGCACAATTGAAGAAGGGGCTCAACAAGGTCATAATGACACAACTGATACAAGGTATAGGTAGTTCTCGACTTACAACAATTCATTTAGTGATTGTTCAAAGTTACAACGGCATTGAAAAACGTGACTTATGACCGTTTTTCACACGACCATTGTAGCATCCCCATGGTCACGTGATCAAAATTCAGATGGTTGGAAACTGGTTCATATTTATGATGGTTGTAGTGTCCCAGGGTCATGTGATCACCTTTTGTGACCTTCTGACAAGCAAAGTCAATGGGGAAGCAAGTTTCACTTAACAACTTTGTTACTAATTTAACAACAGCAGTGATTCACTTAACAACTGTGATAAGAAAGGTTGTAAAATGGGGCAAAACTCACTTAACAAATGTCTTGCTTAACAACCGAAATTTTGGGCTCAATTGTGATCATAAGTCGAGGACTACCTGTATTCCCCAGGGTCTACAAGACCTTTACATAGCTACTACAACAGCTGAGTCTTGACTCACAAAAGTTAAAACATTTTTTGACAGCCCCAGCCAATAGCTTCCAAAGCTGACTTCCCCTGTCACTACCCCTAGCCTTCCTCCCTCCCTTGGATTTGGACACTGAAGAGCCGATGCAAGCTGATGCAAGCTTGGAGTAGCCAGACAAGCCCCTGGAGCAGAAGAATGGCAAAGGGACAGAGTTGTGAGGGTTCACGATCCTAAAAATGCTTTTCCGGATATGAACCGACAGTCCAGATAAAGGCCATGAATGTAGCTGGTGTTCAAGTCATGTCAGTAGCTAGTTTTTTTTTCTGTTTTTCTTCAATTCTGGGCTTTAAGTGTCTTGCAAATTAGAAGAATACTTTTGATTTAACAGTGGGGAATTATTTTTCCAAAATAAGCCAGAAGATCAAGCTACGTGTGCTTATTTGTTATTTTGAAAAAAGATTTAGACGTGCTAGTGCCACTTCTGTACCTGATAAGGTACTTCTCGATAGATGCAGGCCTGAGAGAGGTGATCGTCTAATCCCTCGATGAAGTGATGGATTAGGGACTGCTCAGGCCACCCCTCTATTCGACCTGCTGTCTTGCAGAACTCTTGCACATACTCCAGGGCAGGCCTGCCAGCTTGTTTTATTTTGTGGATCTGTCCTGCTGCTTTGAGGCCAATGGATGGGTCCTCAAATCGTTCTCTCAGACCTAAGAGAAAGAGGTGGGGATTTTCCAGTTCGGGGGCTTGCTCCCTATATAAATTATTCAGCCATTCAGCTGCTTCTCCCTCTAGGTTGGATGCAATAACGTCGACCATGGCACCTGGGTCCGGATAGTGGTAGGCCCAGCGATTCAAGTGAGAACGCACTTGGTTGAGAAAAAAAATCAGCTTCTCTGGGTCCCCATCGAAGGTTGTTTTGAAGGGTGGTGCAAACACAGGTTGCTGCTGGCCCCACGGCTGCTGGACTCGACCCCCCTCGACCTCACCCTGTGTTTCTATTGCGGACAGTCTGGCCACATGGTCAAGAATTGCCCTGCTAAACCTCCCAGGAGAGGCAACAGACAGCCTGACAATGTCTCAACTACTCACTGCCTAGACAACAAGCCCCAAGGCCAGGGAAATGAGAAATGCTCCCCTTCCACAAGCTAATGGGGGGGCACCCAAGCACTGAACGGAGCTCAATTACCTCCACACTCAGGTATGTTAGTAAAATTTGATTCTACCCTGACAGTTAACGCTGCTAATATTGAATATTCTTGCTTTGACAAAATATGCAGAACTGTCTGGTACTTTTAAGAGTTAATTCAGATGAGACTGAGAGAAGGAGGGAAAAGCGCGCGGAAGGGAATGGACGTGAATCTTTGCCCTCCAAGTTAATTGGAAGATGTGAATCATGACCCCAAAATAGGGGAGGGGAAATTCCTGGAATGTTATGTGCAAAGGAAGGGAAATTCAGATCTTGGCATCCTCCATGCCGTGCTGACACTCCGTCACACTAATAAAGACTTTTTAGGTTAAACAATGCCTGAAAGTTCTTTGAAGTGTTTCATTAGTCAGACACATGACATCATGCCAAGATCTACAAAACTTTCAACCCTAATGGGGGTCCCGAGCCCCCGTAACTGTTCCTAAGAAAGAAAAAAAAGGGAAGAAGAAAGATTGCCTGAGGCCAGCACCCTGGCTGCAATAGCTTCCCCAGGGTGGGGAGCGACAGCCGGCAAGCTGGGAGAGAGAAATCTGGCAGTTCTCCCAGCTGGAAGCAGAGACTTCAAAAGCACAATGGTGGACAGCTAACAAATCGCCTACCACTCAAACTTTGAGTGAGTCACTGGAAAGATTGCAAAACCCAGAGGTGAAAAGCAGAAATCAGTTCCTGCAGAGAGGAGCCTACAGCCCTTCCATTGTAGATCAAAAAGCCTTTCAGATCCTGTCTTCCCCTGCCAGGGACTCCAGCCCTGAAGAGAGAGGGAATCCCAGTCTGAGGCCTCTGCAGCAATGGGGAGATTGGGTTCCATAGCAGGTAGATGGTCCGCGACCTCTGAACTTGCCACAGCTAATAGAGGCCTTGCAACAGCTTGGGGTGGTACAGAAGCCAGGAGATCAGCAGCTGGTGGGAGAATGACCACAGCAAGGAGACTGGCCACAGCCCCCAAACGTGCAACCCCTGTGCATAAATCTGCAGCCAGGATGGGGCCAGCAGCAACAGCCACAGTGGGGGCCCCAACAGCCTATAATTGCACCACTTTTCAGAGCAACCTTCGATGGGGACTCAGAGAAGCTGGTTTTTTACCTCAACCAAGTGCATTTTCATTTGAATTGCTGGGCCTATCTCTACCCAGACCCGGGGGCCATGGTGGATGTGATTGCGTCCAGCCTAGAGGGAGAAGCATCCAAATGGCTGAACAATTTATACAATGAGCAAGCCCCCAAAGCCCAGAACTTTGTTGGCTGGAGCTGGAGACATCTTTGAGGGCTTCCCCGGCGTGCTCGACCATCTGGACGCCGCCCTCGCCCTGCCCGCCCAGAACTTTGTTGGCTGGAGCTGGAGACGCCCGTGCTTGCTGTGGCTTGTGAGAGGACGAAAACCCGGGGGGGGAAGAGGGCTCTTTTTCCCATGCAACATCTTTGAGGGCTTCCTCGGCTTCCCCGGCGTGTCCGACCACCTGGACGCCGCCTGGACGCCGCCTCGCCCTGCTCGCCCAGAACTTTGTTGGCTGGAGCTGGAGACGCCGATGCCTGCATTTGCCGTGGCTTGTGAGAGGACGAAAACCCGGCTGCAGGGACGAGAGCTGGGGGGAAGAGGGCTTTTTTTTCCCCACACAATATTTCAAGGGCTTTCCCAGCGTGTCCGACCATCTGGATGCCGGCCTCGCCCTGTCCGCCTATTATTAGGGACCCTGAAAGATGAGCATTAGTCTCTCTCCAACCCAAAGTCCCATAAGTGCTGGAAGAATATGAGCCGGGGGGGGCTGCCCTACAGGAACCTGGTTTGCATTGTGGCTTGGCTGGATGTGAGGGTGGAGAGTCAGGTTGGCTAAACCGTAAGACCCTGTGGGTGTGGCCTTCCGTCGCTGCCGCCACTATGTTAGCGGGCCTCTCCTTCGGAGCCAGCACGTTGGCTTCTGCTACGGCAGCTGTTGTGGGCACCGGTGGGGGAGGCGGCGGCGGAGGTTTTTCTTTTGGAGGAATACTGAGTTTATCCGAAGGCCTTAACTTTGGGACGTTGGGTTTAACAGCGACTGCTTTTACAACTACTCCTTCTGTGGGTTTGGGCTTTGGACTTTTTAGCTCAAAGCCTACCACAGGTTCTATCTTAGGAAGGTTTAATATAGGAACAGTTGCAATTATTGTATCAAGATTAACATTTGTTATGGTTTTAGATATTGATAGTTTTATATATTGGGGGGGTTATATATTGGGGTTTTTAGCTGTTTAAATTGGGTGGGTGGGAGATGTATGCATGGGATGGAGATGCGTGTGATGAATGCGTGATAGATGTATGGACAGGCCTGCCGAGCCTGAGGGAGGCCGGGGACTGGGGGGATGCGGACTCTGGAGTCAACGAGGGTTGGAGTATACCGGTCATCCAGGGAAGAGGCAGATATGGCGGGAGCAGGAGGGTAGGCCGCACTCGGGGAACTCGGTCCTGCTGTCTCGTAGCAGTTCCTTGTTCTGGCCCTTCTGAAAAATCTAGCTCACCCCAGGACCCTGGTGATGAGCGTAGCTCGGGCCCTGGGCTCAGACTGTTGCTGCTCAACGCCAGGTCGGTTAATAATAAGGCCCCCCTCATCCATGACCTTTTCATGGATGAGGAGACCGACCTGGCGTGTGTTACTGAGACCTGGTTGGGCCCTGAGGGGGGAGTTCCCCTCTCGGATATGTGCCCACCAGGTTATCAGGTATGGCACCATCCATGCCCCCAGGGAATGGGGGGAGGTGTGGCTTTTTTGGCCCGGGAGAATCTCAGTCTACGCAGGCTCCCTGTTTCCGATATTCCGGGTTGCGAGTCCACCTTTATGACGCTGGACCTTGGGGTTCAGGTGGGCATATTGCTTACGTACCTGCCTCCCAGCTGCGTGGCATCTGCCCTGCCTGTGCTACTTGAGGAGGTTGCTGGATTGGCGGTGGAGCTCCCCAGGCTTATGGTCTTGGGGGACTTTAATCTGCCGTCACTTGGCGAGTCCTCGGAGTTGGCACAGGAGTTCATGGTCACCATGACAACCATGGACCTGACCCAAGTAGTGCAGGGTCCGACGCATGAGGGTGGGCACGCCCCGGATATGGTCTTTCTTTCGGAACAGTTGGGTAATGATCTGGTTTTAAGGGGCTAAGATACCTTGCCTTTGTCATGGACTGATCATTTCCTGCTACGACTGAATTTTACGGCCCCAATCCTTCCCCGCAGGGAAACGGAACCGATTAGGTGGTTCCGCCCCAGACGCCTGATGGATCCAATTGGTTTTCAGATGGCGCTTGGGGAATTACCGAGCTCGTTCATTCACAATTCGGCGGAGTCCCTGGCAGCGGCATGGAATATGGCCGCGAAGGGGGCTATTGACCGGATTGCGCCTTTGCGACCTCTCCGTGGTGCTGGCCCCAGGAGGTCTCCTTGGTTCACCGAGGAGCTCAGGGGGATGAAGCGCCATAAGAGACGTCTAGAGAAGCGATGGAGATGAAGTAGGTCTGGATCTGATCGAACCAGATTGAGCTCACTTATTAGAGCCTATTTGAAGGCGATTAAGGCGGCAAGATCTTTGTATCTTTCCGCTTTGATCGTGTCTGCGAAATCTCGCCCGGCCGCCCTGTTTACGGTGACCCGGTCCCTCCTTAACCCGAGGGGTCGGGGCCTCCCTTGCAGGGTAGTGCCGAGGACTTTAACAACTGTTTCGCAGACAAAGTAGCTCAGATCCGGGCCGACCTAGACTCCAATTGTGAAGCAGAGTCGACTGATAACGATTCAGTCGAGGGGACAGGGGCATGTTCTTGTCCGGTCATCTGGGGCGAGTTTGAGACTGTTACGCCTGATGAAGTGGACAGGGCCATTGGATCTGTGAGTTCCGCCACCTGTTTGTTGGACCCGTGTCCCTCCTGGCTGGTTTTTGCTAGTAGGGAGGTGACATGTACCTGGATCCAGGAGATTGTCAACGCTTCTTTGAGGGAGGGGTCCTTCCCGGCTCCCTTAAAGGAGGCACTCGTGCGCCCCCTCCTCAAGAAGCCTTCCCTGGATCCAACAATTTTGACCAACTATCGTCCGGTCTCTAACCTCCCCTTTGTGGGGAAGGTTATTGAGAAGGTGGCGGCACTTCAGCTCCAGCGGTCTCTGGAGGAAGCCGATTATCTGGGCCCTCTGCAGTCTGGGTTCAGGCCCGACTACAGCACCGAAACTGCTTTGGTCGCTCTGATGGATGATATCTGGCGGGCCCGGGATAGAGGCCAGTCCTCTGCCCTGGTGCTTCTTGACCTCTCAGCGGCGTTCGATACCATCGACCATGGTATCCTTCTGCGCCGGCTGGAGGGATCGGGAGTGGGGGGGCACCGTGTTAGGTGGTTCTCCTCCTATCTCTCTGGTCGGTCGCAGTCGGTGTTAGTGGGGGGGTCAGAGGTCCACCTCTAGGTTACTCCCGTGTGGGGTGCCTCAGGGGTCGGTTATCTCCCCCCTACTTTTTAACATCTACATGAAGCCACTGGGAGAGATCATCCACTGGCATGGAGTGAGATACCATCAGTATGCTGATGATACCCAGCTGTACATTTCCACTTCTGGCCAAATCAATGAAGCGGTTGAGGTGATGTGCCGGTGTCTGCAGGCTGTGAGGGTCTGGATGGGCGTTAATAGATTGAGGCTCAACCCTGACAAGACAGAGTGGCCTTCTCTGTTGTGGCGCCCACCCTCTGGAATCAACTGCCCCCTGAAGTCCACGCTTCCCCCACTCTCATGGCCTTCCGAAGGAATCTTAAAACCTATCTTTGCCGGCAGGCCTGGGGTTGACTGTGGATCGTTGAATGAATGATGAATGTGTCCAGGGTTTTATTAATGCTTTTTAGATTTGGACTTAGTTTTGAAATATTGTTTTATTTATGTTGTGAGCTGCTCCGAGTCTTCGGAGAGGAGCGGCATATAAGTCCGAAAAATAAATAAATAAAATAAATTGGAGGACCCCCACCTTTTCCTCCTAGTTCTGAGAGAAAGATTTGAGGACCCATCTATTGCTCTTAAAGCAGGAGAACAAATCCACAAAATAAAACAAGCTGGCAGGCCTGCCCTGGATTACGTGCGAGAATTTCGCAAGATAGCAGGTCGAATAGAGGGGTGGCCTGAGCAATCCCTAATCCATTACTTCATTGAGGGATTAGACGATCATCTCTCTCAGGCCTGCATCTATTGAGCAGTACCTGAACAGCTGCAAGAATGGTACCAGGCAGCAGTGAAGCTAGACGTTCAACTCGCCCGCTATAAGAAGCCTCCCCCACCTGAATCCGAGCAGCCACCAGAGCAACCCGGACAGCAATCACCCCCATGAAAACCTCCAACTACTGCGATGGCTGAGAGACCCAGGCCACCTGCAGGCCTGTCAATTAGGTGTTTTCAGTGTGGACAAGAGGGACTTTGAGCAGCAACCTGTCCAGTCCCCTACCCCCAACTGCAGAGCAGACCGGAACCAGCGACGAGACAGACACCTGCTCAGTGGCTAACGAGAGAAAAATCCAACCGAGTAACGCAAGAACCTGTTGCCCAGATTACACCCACACACACAGGAGGATGCTGGGACTCTGATGAGTGGAAGATGGCGTTTGGTACTCGGTACGGGCACTTCGAGTACACGGTGATGCCATTTGGCCTGACCAACACCCCTGCCATGTTCCAGCACTTTATGAACGACATCTTCCGGTACTTGTTAGATCAGTTTGTCGTGATCTACTTGGATGACATCCTGATCTACTCCCCATCGCGAGAGGTGCACCATCAACATCTCCGTCAGGTCCTGCAGCAGCTCTGAGAACTTCAGCTATATGCCAAACTAGAGAAGTGCCAGTTCTACCAGACGACTATCGAGTTTCTGGGTCACCGCATTTCTCCTGAGGGCATCACCATGGAGCTGAGTAAGGTCGAGTCTCTGCAGAGTTGGCAACCCCCACGTCGTGTGAAGGATGTCCAGCGACTTCTTGGGTTCGCCAACTATTATCGGACTTTCATCCCCAGGTTTGCTACCATGACAGCCCCCCTTACTCGACTCCTGCAGAAAAAGACTCGGTTCCAGTGGGACGCTCCAGAACAACGGGCTTTCCAGGCTTTGAAGGAAGCCTTCATGAAGGAGCCCATCCTGAAGCATCCTGACCCGCAATGGCTGTTTGTCATGGAGGCGGATGCCTCCGACATTGCCATTGGGGCGGTGTTACTCCAGGCGACAACGCCCGGCGGGGCCCTCTTCCCTTGCACATACTATTCACGGAAATTGAATCCGTCGGAGCGCAACTATACCATCTGGGAGAAGGAGCTACTGGCCATTAAAGTGGCGTTTGAGGCCTGGAGGCATCATCTGGAAGGGCCGTGACATCAAATCAAGGTCCAGACGGACCATAAGAATTTGGAAAGCCTGCAGACTGCCAAAAATTGAACCACCAGATCCGGTGGTCTCTCTTCTTTGCAAGGTTCAATTTCCGTGTAACGTACATACCCACCAGTCACAACCAAAGAGCGGATGCGCTGTCCAGGAAGCCCGAATATTCCCGAGCAGAAGACAAGCTTCTTCCCAAGACAGTGCTCCCCATCGAGTCTTTTGCTGCGGTGTGGGAGCAGATAGATGTACGGGCTCGGATTCGGGAGTCCCAGCAGCAGGATGGGTGGGTGGCTCAGCGAAAGGAGGAGGTGGGGCCCAATTCCCCATGGACAGTCACGGATGGACTCCTGCACTATCGTGATCAGCTCTATGTTCCTGGAGGGCCGCTCAGGGGACTCATCCTCAGCCAGTGTCATGACAATCCGGCGGCGGGGCATTTTGGCCTGTTCAAGACCCTGAACTTGGTCTCCCGTACCTTCTGGTGGCCCTGAGTCCGACACGATGTCCAGACCTACGTCTCCTCCTGTATCCCATGTAGGCAGGCCAAGTCAGTGACAGGGGCCCCACCCAGACTACTGCAGCCCTTGCCGACACCCAAAAGACCCTGGGGGGCTGTGTCCATGGACTTCCTGATGGACATACCCCCATCTTCTGGATTCACGATGGTGTTCATGGTGGTGGACATGTTGACCAAGATGGCACATTTCATCCCATGCCGTGGCTTGCTGTCTGCCTACGCCACTGGTCGCATGTTCATCCAGCAGGTGTTCCGGCTGCATGGCCTTCCTGATAGGGTCATGTCCGATAGAGGGGCCCAGTTCACAGCCCGTTTCTGGCAGGGGTTGATGCAGGCGTTGGATGTCAAGATCTGCCTCTCGTCCACACATCATCCCCAACCTGATGAAGGGACCAAGAAGGTCATCAGGATCCTGGAGCAATATCTGCACTGCTATATCAATCAGCAGCCGAACAATTGGGTGGACTATCTGGCAGTTGCTGAGTTTGCGTTCAATAACTCACAGCACACCTCCATGCAGATGACACCATTCTTAGCCAATGTGGGCTATCACCCTCAGTTTTTCCCTCTTTCCCCACTAGATGCACGTGTACCAACAGCGAACGACTACATGGCAGAGTTATAGGCGATCCATCGATTGGTTCAGCGACAGTTGGAGAAGGCCAAGGCTGACTACAAAAGGTTTGCTGATCGGTCAAGGCGGGATACGCCTCTACTAACGGTGGGAGATCGGGTATGGCTGTCCACCAGGAACCTACCATCAACCCGGCCAGCCAAGAAATTAGACCACTGATATGTAGGACCGTTCCCAATTGAGGCTGTCATCAATCTGGTCACCTATTGCTTAACTCTGCCACGTTCCCTGCGGGTACATCCGGTCTTTCACCCTTCTCTGTTGGTCCCTGAGCAACCGGCGTGTCCACTCCTCTGAGCCGAACCTCCCCCACTGGAACAATGTGATGGAGACAGTGCCCCCGAGTACGAGGTTGCCAGCATTCGGGACTCCCATTGGGTGAAAGGTCGCTTCCAGTACCTGATTGAATGGAAAGGCTACAGACCGGAGGAGTTCACCTGGGAGGATGCGACCACCATTCATGCTCCTGCCTTTGTGACCGCCTTTCATGACCAATTCCCATCCTGACCGCATCCGGATCAGCAGACCCGGGGGAAGGGCCCTGCGGTGCGGGATAGTGTTGTGATTCCATGCCAGCCTGTGTTCCCAACAGCTGAGTCTGAGGAATCTGAGGAGGAAGTGGAGGAGGCATTTGAAGGGCCATCAGGGTCAGAGGGAGGCTCTGATGAATTACATGACTCACAGTTTGATGAAGAGCCTGGACCCTCCAGTCGTGTTCCTGATGAAGCTCAGCTATGTGAGGAGAACGAGTCAGACTCGGAGGATTCACACCTGATGGAGATGCTAATTGATGCTCGTACATGCCAGCAATTAGCAAGAGTAGATCAGCAGCAGTCAATATGACAACTCCAGGGAAAAAAGACAAGGCACTGAGAGGCAACGCCTTGGGACTGCTGTAAAAAAAGAGGAGGTGTGGGCGGTGCTGATTGCTGAAGGCAACCGTTTTGCAAAGTACTTCATGGGATCATGTTCTGTTCGTCTTGCCAGTGACTACTTTTCTGTTTGCATCGTGTTTCATGTGGACTATTTCCTCCATTTGGATTGTGTTTTGCTGCTTTTGTTTCTGGACTATTTGGCAGGTTTGTCACTCATATTAAAAGGGGTTTTGTTTTGTTTTAAGACTCCAGCCTATTTTATCAACAGGGGTTTGGTCCTTTTGCCTTTAACAAGGACGGCTATAGGCTGGGATAGAACAGGAGCTATCAGTTCAAAGTCATGCCATTTGGACTACAGGGGTCCCCAGCCGTATTTAATGCAGTTTATTAATGAAGTCCTACATGATCACTTGTACAAGGGGGTTTTGGTGTATCTTGATGATATCCTGATTTACAGCATGAACATGACTGATCACATAAAGCTAGTGAGAGAAGTGTTAAAAAAACTATTGAATGCCAAGCTTTATGCCAAATTGTCGAAATGTGAATTTCACCAGACCCGATTAGATTATCTTGGTTACAGAATTTCCAACAAGGGTATTGAAATGGATCCAGCCAAGGTGAAAGGTATAATCGAATGGCAGTCCCCAAAGACTCGCAAACAGCTCCAGAGCTTTCTGGGTTTTGCCAACTTTTATTGTCAATTCTCCCCTCTTTTGCCGAGATTGCCCTACCCCTTACAGAACTACTCAAAACAGGCAAAGGACGAGGGAATCCATGACCGAGCCAACCACTAGCATGGACAATGGGCTGTCAAACAGATTTTGAGAATTTAAAGAGACTATTTGCTGCTGAAATGGTCCTAAAGCACCCCTGCCCAGGGTAGCCCTTTGTGATTCAAGCCGATTCCAGCAATGTGGCAGTTGGAGCTATATTACTGCAAAAGAAGAAAAATGGGGTCCTGCAACCCTGTGCCTACACCTCTAAGAAATTTACTGAAAGTGAGCAGAGATGGGCAATCTGGGAGAAAGAGGACTTTGCGATTGGGTGGGTGCTATTAAACTGGCGACACTATCTAGAAGGGAGCAAGGTGCCATTTGAAGTATGGACAGATCACAAAAATCTAGAAGCACTGAAAACTCCCCGCAAATTGTCCCCAAAGCAAGTGCGGTGGGCACAATACTTTAACCGCTTCAACTTCACTCTAAAGCACATACCTGGAGGAAAAAACCTCCTAGCTGATGCGCTATCCCGGTTACCCCAATACAAAAGCGAATGGGAGGAGGTTAATGAGGCAATTATCCCCAATCCACAAACTGCCACTCAACATACACCTTGCAGGGTCCCCAATCCTGAAGACCCTGGGGTAAAGAAAATAAAACGAGAGCTCCTCACCGATCAATGGTTCAAAGATAATCAAACCTCCCTAACGTGCAGGTATGGCTTGGCTTACAAAGGGGGGAAACTATATTTGCCAGAAGCCCTCCATCTTAATGCTCTCAAACACAGCCATGATGTAAAACAGGCTGGACACTTTGGATATTTGAAAACCCTACACCTCACCCACCGGCAATTTTGGTGGCCGGGGCTGAAAAGGGATGTGGAAAACTATGTAAAAAGTTGTACTGTATGTGCCACAATGAAAGGAATCCCAGGAAAAACCCCTGGGTTACTGCAACCGGTGGCAGACCCTTCTCAACCATGGGAAGAAATAGCTATGGACTTTATAGTAGACCTACCTGAAAGTAGAGGAAATACTGTCATCTGGACTGTGATAGACCTGTTCTTGAAACAGGCTCATTTCATTGCCTGCAAAGGACTTCCATCTGCCCAACAACTGACCAAATTGTTCCTGAAACATATCTACCAGCTGCATGGCGCCCCTAAGCGAATAATTTCGGACAGGGGGATGCAGTTCACAGCGAAGTTTTGGAGAAGTTTTCTTAAATTAATTGGATCATCTCAAGGCTTATCATCTGCTTTTCATCCAGCCACCAATGGGGCTGCAGAATCCGCTAACAAAATGGTGGAGCAATATCTTAGATGCTATGTTTCTTACCAACAGACGACCTGGACTGACCTCCTCCCTTTTGCGGACGTGGCGTACAATAATTCTGTGCACAGCAGAACCTTCTACATGCCTTTCAGAGTAGCCACAGGAAAAGAGTTCAGCCCAATACCTGAATACCCTCAGGTGCCCTCCGCTTCCTAGACACTTGACCAATGGGTGAGGGGGTGGGAAGAAGTTTGAAGAAACACAAGGACTGCTTTGAAAAAGACTTTTGAAACCTATAAAAAGCAGGCTGATAAAAAGAGGGCTCCCCAAAGAACATTCCAAGTTGGGGAAAAGGGTTATCTGTCATTTTTTTTTAAAAAGGGAAATTGCAGTACCTAGTACAATGGAAGGGATACCCGTTGTCTGAAGCCACCTGGGTGAAATCCAGTGAGGTGAAAGCTGACAGACTCGTCAAAAGTTTTCATGCAAAACACCCCAACAAACCAAGAAATAATCCCTGACCTATGCTTTTATTCACATACAGGACCTATCCTTTTTGTAAGGGGGGGCAGATGTCAACGCTGCTAATATTGAATATTCTTGCTTTGACAAAATATGCAGAACTGTCTGGTACTTTTAGAGTTAATTCAGATGAGACTGAGAGAAGAAGGGAAAAGCGCGCAGAAGGGAACAGAAGTGAATCTTTGCCCTCCAGGTTAATTGGAAGATGTGAATCATGAATAGGGGAGGGGAAATTCCTGGAATGTTATGTGCAAAGGAAGGGAAATTCAGATCTTGGCATCCTCCATGCCGTGCTGACACTCCGTCACACTAATAAAGGCTTTTTAGGTTAAACAATGCCTGAAAGTTCTTTGAAGTGTTTCATTAGTCAGACACATGACACTGACACTTCCCAGTAGTCAGAAAATCACCATTTCTGTTTTAATAGATTTTGGTTCAACCTCTGACTTCATAAGCCTAGCCACAGTTCCGAAACTTAAGATATCTACAGTTTCCCTGAAGTCTCCATTGCCAGTGATAACTATTGACAGCCAAATTTTAAAATCAGGCCCCATTATTCATGCCACAGTGGCTTTGAAGTTAACAATAAATCAGGATTCTGAAGAGTTAACTCTCTTTGTAGCGGAACACATCAATCTTCCACTAGTGCTGGGAACTGCTTGGTTACAACCCCACAATCCCACTATGAAGTGGAAAAAACTTGCTATTGCCTTTGAAAATCCTGAATGCCTTTCTCACTGCGATCGGCCCTTCGAAGCCCCCCACCAGCTCTCCCAATGGTTCACAGAGAGATTCCCAATCTGCCAAGTAAATACTCAGACTTTGCTGACGTGTTCAGGGAGGAGGAAGCCTCGGCCCTCCCTCTACACAGATACTGCAATTGCACCATAAACATGGTCCCTGGTGCCAAAATTCCTGTGAAGAAACAATACCAAATGTTTTTAAAACAATATTTGGACTCTGATTTGAAAAAGAGATTAATAAGACCTTCCCAGTCTCTTGCCTCAGCTCCCACCTTCTTCGTACCCAAGAAGCAAGACCCCAGTGGGCCTAATAACAGTGAGAAGCCCCCACAGAGAGCGGTCCATGATTACAAGGCTTTAACACAGTCACAGTAAGAGATCATTATCCCACTGCTGTTAATTCCAGACCTATT
Organism: Bothrops alternatus; assembly: GCA_034064705.1. Taxonomy (NCBI): domain Eukaryota; kingdom Metazoa; phylum Chordata; class Lepidosauria; order Squamata; family Viperidae; genus Bothrops; species Bothrops alternatus. The sequence continues at coordinate 616,687 of JARGCV010000105.1, read as the reverse complement.
AGATAGACTACAGAAAGCAAGAATTTTTACGAGACTAGACCTCCGCAATGCTTATAACCTTATTTGAATAAAAGAAGGCCATGAATACTTAAATGCCTTTGACACCGGATACAGCAAATTTGAATACACAGTGCTGCCTTTTGGTCTGTGTAATGTCTAGGCTGTATTTTCCAGATTCATGAACCATTTTTTTCAAGATTTCACATATAAATTTGTGGTTTTATATTTAGATGATATTTTAATCTACTCTGAGAATGAGGCTCAGCACACAGACCATGTGTGCACAGTCCTCAGTAGACTAAGTAGACTCTTTGCAAGCCAGAAAAATGTGCTTTTGATTTGCAACAACTAGACTTCTTGGGCTACCGTATTTCTACAAGGGACATCCAGATGGACCCACAGAAGGTCCAAGCTGTCCTAGACTGGCAAACCCCGCACACAGCCAAAGACATCCAATGCTTCTTGGGCTTTGCTAACTTCTACAGGAAATGTACACCAGGTTTTGCTCATAAAGGCAAACCACTGACCCAACTGACTAAGAAAAGAGTTAAATTTGCTTGGACTCCTACACACCAATCAGCATTCCAAGAGTTAAAGCAACTTTTTGCTTGCCAGCCCCTGCTTCAGCACCCGGACACATCCAAGAGATTTATTGTCCAGACAGATGCTTCAGATGTAGCCATTGGAGCTGTTCTCTTACAAGAGAGAGGGGGAGACAACAGCCTTCTACCATGTGCCTTCTTTTCCAGAGACCTGATGGCTCCAGAATTCAATTATGACACATTTAATAAGGAACTCCTTGCTGTTAAATCAGCATTCCAGCACTGGAGACACTTCCTAGAAGGTGTATGCTTTCCTATAGAAGTCAACACTGACCACAAAAATCTACACACCCTGCAACAAACCAAGCCGCTTTTGCCCAGACAAGTCAGATGGAGCCAATTCTCATATTTTGATTTTTACATTAAATACGTCCCAGGCTTCAAGAATATAATGCCAGATGTACTCTCTCACAACCCAGAATATTCCCTTGTTCAACAAATTCAAGAACCAACAAAAATCATGCAACCTTCCAATTTCCAGCTTTACCAATCACTACCAACCACTGAGAGGTTGGGAGCTGCCTAACTACACCATGTCTTAATTACCAGGATAAAGGATCAGCAACAATGAGATTACTTCTCACTGGCCAGGATAGATGACCTCAAGGAGCACCAACAGGTACCGTAACCCCATTTGTAATGGTGGGAGGTGCCCTGAAACACAGAGGCAGAATAGTACGGTAGTCCCCAATGCATGGAAAAGGTACTGCGCCTTTACCACGACAATCAAATGGCAGGGCATGGAGGTGTGTTCAAAACTCTGCACAGAACCTTAAGAGACTTTTGGTGGCCTAGAATGGCTGCAGACATCAGGGAATATGTGGCCCCTTGCAACATGTGCAGGAGGGCCTGTGATGACCCAGGGCCCCGAACGGAGGCAAAGCAATTAGCTGGTCCGAATAATTGTCTTTGTAAGCACTGCCAACGTTCACCCAACAGCCCCCACATATGCTGGCACAAGTTCAATAAAACAGTCAATGGAGTTAAACAGTTCTTTAAAGTAAAACAGATAACAGACAAAGTATGATCTTTTCAACACCCAGCTTACCTGTAACCTGCAAACTGCAAAACTGAAGACAGCAAGGAAAACTCAGCAGGAAACAAACTTGATCCAAAATACAGGGCCAAACCCCTCCATCAGAAGCCTGCAGAGCTTTTGCAGCTGTTACCTATGCCCCCCACCCCACCCTTGGCATACAGTGTCTCTAGATTTCATTACTGATTTACCCTCTGTCCAAGGCTTCACTACCATACTAGTGGTGGTAGATCTTTTCACAAAGATGGCCCATTTCATACCCTGTAAGGGTTTGTCCAATGCCAACAGCCCAACTTTTTCTAGACCACGTCTTTTGCTACCACGGCATGGTCTCAGCACTCGTGTCAGACAGAGGTGCACAATTCCAATCTAGATTTTGGAAAGCACTTTTTCAGTTACTAAAGGTCAAAGTTAACCTCTCCTCCACTCACCACCACATCACGAATGGGGAAGCTGAGAAAATGAACCAGTTCCTCCAACAGTATTTGAGGTGCTACTGCACCTATAGCCAAGGCAACTAGCCATTGTTACTGCCACTCAACGAATTTTCTTACAAGAATTTGCTGCACTCATCGACTTCAATGACACCATTTCAAGCCATGTATGGCACACAACCTAAAGTGTTGCCAGACCATCCTGCACTGGACTCCACTGTTCCAGGTGCAGTTGAATTCTTGCAAAAGCAACTTGCAGCCCAATACCTGTCCAAACAGCAACTTGACCAAGCAAAACAGGCTTAGAAGAAGGCAGCAGATGCACATCAGCAGGAGGGTCCACCCATAGCAGTGGGAGACAAAGTTTGGCTCTCTGCTGGGTTCCTAGCCACTTCAAGACCTTCCAAGAAACTAGACACTAAATTTTTGGGCCCATTTAAAGTTCTCTGACAAATCAACCCTGTAGCCTTCCACCTCCAATTACCCCCTTCAATGAAGGTGCATCCAGTATTTCACTGCGCATTACTTTCCAAAGATGCCCACCCCAAGTACAATAAGATCCCAGTGACACCCTCCACCACCAGTTATAGTAGAGGGAGAACCAGAATATGAGGTGGAAGACATCCTAGATTCTAGGAAAAGTGGCAAAGGCATCCAGTACTTGATTGATTGGAAAGGCTATCTGCTTTCACTTCTGGGAGAATGTTCATGCCCCTGATTTAGTCAGTTCCACCAGTGATTCCCTGACAAGCCAAGGCCAACCAAGCTACCAGCCCCCCCACCCAGTTTTGCCTGAGGAACCTGTTGAGGAAGAGATTATCCAGTCCCTTTGCATTCTTCTGGTGGGAAGAGGGAGACTGGCCTATGATGGGCCTTCCACATCTGGCTGTCAACCATCCCATTTGGCACTTTCAGCAAAAGAAACTCCTGGCTCTTTAAATTGACCAAGAGTGTAGGTTTATTGAAAAATCCATTTAGGCACAGCAGAAGCAAAGTCAGTGCTGGGATTTTCCCATGAAAACCCACATAGGTAACTCCCCTTTTCCCCTCTGGGCCACCCACAGTTCATAGTTCACTGAGTTCAGTTCTTTTGCTTTGGGAAAAACTATCTGCTCCTGTCAAACATTCTTCATGACTTGGCCTTGGTAGATAACGTCTCTCAGGCAACAGAAGGTTCACTTGCATTCCATAGCCTCCCCCCCTTAGGAATTCACCACCCTCCTCCCATCACTGTTTGGCAAAGCTGCAAGCGAAACCAGGTGCAGGCAACTATGGAGTTGAGTCAGGTTCGACATGCTAACCCTCCAGAAGAATGATAGCCCTGGAAAATAAAACACAGCAGTGCACACATTAGACATTAATGTCCACTTCCAAGACCACCCTCACTTGGGCCGACCTGGCTGCTCGGCATGAAATCTGCACACTAACCTAGCTGACTTCACATCTGTCGCTGCCACCCATTCTGCATCAGCTAGAGCAGGGGTGTCAAACTGCCAGCCCATGGGCCAGACACGTCATGAGGCAACTGCGCCCACCCCATTGCCATCAATGGGGAAAAAGTTCCGATATGTCGCGTGACATCACATGACATCATGTGACATCACAAGTTTGACATGTCTGACCTAGAGAGTAGCCTCTCCATAATACTAAATACTGCAGTTTCCCTCTATGGTACCAGGAGTTAAGAATTTCCTTAATTTTGTAGTGTTCCTCTCCTTTGACCAGAATAGGACAAGGAGGCACTTCCACAGCAGGTCTTAATCCCGAACTGCAGAAAGATTTCAGCAGTCTGCAGTGAAATACAAGGTGGACTCACCTAAAGCTTTTTGGCAGCTGCAATTCTACAGTAACTGGATTTATGATCCAGATAATTTGGAAAGGTCCTATGTACTTTGGACCCTGCTGTTTACAAGGCTGCCTCCAGTTGAGCAATTTGGTAGACAAGTATCCCCTACTTTGAATTACCCCTGTGGACCCCTCTTTTTGTCTCCTTCCTTCTGCATTTCCCTAGCTTTCTGTAACACTCTGCGCACTAGCCCCCAAGTTTCCTTTAAGGTTTCTATCCACTCAGCCAATGACACTGAGGATGGTCTTTCCTGAGGGATCTCCGACATCGGCACAAACTCCACCCCACTAGCAATCCTGAAAGGGGTAAATCCCATGTTACTATGTATGGAGTTGTTATATGCCACTTCTGCAAAAGGCAGGAGTTCGGCCCAGTTAGTTTGTTGGCAATTGACAACATCTCAGGTACTGCTCTAACACTGAATTGGCCTGTTCACAGGCTCCATTGGTACTGGGATGGTATGCGGAGCTAAGGCCCTGTGAGAAGCCAATCAGCTTAAGGAATTTCCACCAAACTTTTGCAGTGAACTGCACCCCACAGTCTGAGACGATGCGCTTTGGGACTCCATGCAGTCAGTAGATATGTTGTATGAACAGCTTTGCCAGGGTTCAGGCAGAGGAAATCATTGGGCATGCCACGGAAAGTGCCTGCTTGGAGAATAAGCCCATAATGGTCCAAATTACAGTGTTCCCCACACTCTGGCAAATCCACAACAAAGTCCATGGAGATTTCCTCCCAGGTGTCCATTGGGTTGGCTACTGGCTGCAGTAACCGGGGGGGCTTCCCAGGCATTTGTTTCATTGAAGTGCACACAGAAGTGCAGCTGGCCACATAAGCTTCTATGTCTTTTTTCATCTTTGGCCACCAGAATTGTCTCTTCACTAGGTGCAGGGTCTTTATGAACCCAAAATGGCCTGCTGCTCTTGCGTCATGACTCCTCTGTAAAATCCAGGTCCACTGGCTGGCTGGGATATATATTTTGGTGCCTTTCCATGCCTGCTCTTCCCTCACAGATAGGTTGTCTTTGTACTGCTGGAGCCACTCATCTCTTATTAAGGCAAATATTGGAGTGTGAAGCTGAACCAGTTAAAGTATTGGGCCCAGCAGACCTGCTTAGAAGATAGCTTCCAAAATAGGCTTCAGCACTTCTAGGTTCTTATGATCAATCCAGACCTCGAAGGGGACCTTGCTATCCTCCAGGAACTGTCTCCATGTCAGGAGAGCCCATCGGACTGCATAAGCCTCCTTTTCCCAGATAGCCCAGCATCTTTCAGTGTTGGACAACTTGCAAGACGTGTAGGCACATGGTTGTAATTCCCCTTTTGCATTCCTTTGGAGTAGGACCACCCCCCACTGCTACATCACTGGCATCTGCCTGTATTACAAATGGCTCCTCTGGGTTGAGGTGTTTCAGGACCAGCTCCACAGTGAACAGGCATTTCAACTTTTCAAAAGCGGCCTGGCAGTCATGGGACCAATCCAGGGGCTGGCTGGGCTTTGGTTTCGCCCCTCCCCCTGTCTTTAGCTAATTGGTGATTGGTAGGGCTATCTGGGCAAAAGTGGGGATGAACTGGCAGTAAAAGTTCGCAAAGCCCAGTATTTGCCTCCTGGTCTGAGGTGGCTCCCACTCCAGTATTGCCTTCACCTTACTGGGATCCATCTCCACTCCCTCATTGGAGATCCAGTATCCCAGGTAGTCTAAGCAGGTCTTGTGGAACTCACACTTAGTTTCGCATAGAGTTGGGCTTCCTGCAGTTTCCTGAGTATGGCTCTGACCAGCTTCACATGTTCTTCAGGGTTCTTGGTGTATATAAATATATTGTCTAAGTACACCAAGACTCTGTTGTACAGGTGCTCGTGCAGGACCTCATTTATCAGTTGCATGAATACAGCGGGAGCCCCTTGCAGCCCAAATGGCATTACTCGAAACTGATAGCAGCCTAGGGGACAATTAAGCACTGCTTTCTACTTGCCCCCTTCCTTAATCCTCATTTGGTAATATGCCTACCTCAAGTCCAGCTTCGTGAAGATTTTCCCCTTTGGCAAATAACCTAGCATATCTCTCATAAGGGGGAGAGGGTACATGTTTTCCACACATATGCAGTTTAGCCCTCTATAGTCGACACAGTCTAAGGGACCTGTCCTTTTCTTTGAAAAGCACTGGGGCCACTATTCTCAATTTTGCTGGCTAGATGAACCACCTTGCTAGGTTGTCTATAAATGCTTGGAGCTCATCCATCTTTCTCGGGGTCATAGAGTACATTTTTGGCTTAGGCAGTTTGGCTCCCAGCATGATCTCTATTGCATAATCGGTGGGTTGGTGAGGTGGGAGCACATCTGATTCTTTTTCACTAAAAACCTCAGCTAGGTTGCAATATTCTGCTGGAATTAGTGGGTCTAACCCACCTGTATTTGCGGTTTCTGCTTCTACTTTACTAGCCGCAGGAACATGGGCGGCTCCTTGCACTTTACCTGGCTCTTGCCGATTAACGGCTTTTCATCGCATCTGCCACCTTACTCTATCCCAGCTCACAGAGAGGTTCCACTTTTCCCACCACGTTAGTCCTAGGACCATGTGCTCAGTCATCCTGGGGACTACAATAAACCAAACAGTCTCTACTTGAGTCCACACTTTGAGCCAAACCGGATCAGTTAGGCAGATGGCTGGCTCACCTGTTATTGACCAGTCTAGTTGGGAAAACGCCATGGGTTCCCTCAGTTTCCTTAGCCTCAGTCACAGCCTCTCCACTACCTGGGTGCCTACCACGCAGTGTGGGCAACCGGGTCATCTTCCCCCTCACTGTCACTCTCGTAGAAGACCGAACCCTTTCGGGGGTTGGTCAAGCCCTGCTTGAGCCCCTGGGATTGCTTGCTGCCACACTGGGGGAGGGGCAGCAAAATCTGCTGCTGCTGTTGTCTGCAGGGGTGACCCAATCATCCTGGCAGGTGCTGGAACCACCGGCTGCAGGAGGGGAGGAGATGGGGTGGTTAGTGACTTCACTTCCTCCGTCCCAGCCACTGGCACCTTGGCTCCCAGTGATGCTGCTCCCTTGATCGCCAGGCCTCCAAACCTTTCTCCCAGTTGCTCCATCAATGGGCTGTGGGTGGTCACCTCACCTTCCATCTGCTCTCTCAGGTCATGTTGACCCCTGCGGGAATTAAGGGGTCCTCAGCCTCTGCTGCCTTCCCCACATTTGCCATCCAGCGAGTCTTTGGTCCCTGGTACAGAGCATCCTGCAGCCACTCCCTTAGGCTCACATCTTGCAGCTCTGGCTTTTCAGCCCTCAATTTGGGATGCGCGCCTGCCGGCTGTGCCCCTGCCCCAATCTGCAGTGCCACTGGGGCTTCTTGAGCCAGGGGCTCCTCTGGCTTTTTCTTCTCTGATTCTTTGCCTGTTGCTAATGTTTCAGGTCTTTGGCCTCCTGGTGGGATCCAGGTAGGCACTACTATGAGAACTGACTTAATGTCAACCATCTCTCACCACGATGTACCCAGGCAGTAGGACCAGTGCTGCCGCCGGGAGGGGAGGTGGTGGGGCCCTAACCCCTGCTTGAGCCCCTGGGATCAAAGCAAAATTAGTTCTGGGATTTTCCCATGAAAACTCAAATAGGTAACTCCCCTTTTCCTCTCTGGGCCACCCACAGTTCATAGTTCACCAATTGAGTTCAGTTCTTTGCTTTGCGAAAAACTGCTCCTGTCAAACATTCTTGGCCTTGGTAGATAACGCTCTCTGGCAACAAAGGTTCACTTGCATTCCATAGCCTCCCCCCCCCACTTAGGAATTCAACACCTTTCTCCTGTCACTGTTTGGCAAAGCTGTGAGTGAAAGCAGGTGCAGGCAACTATGGAGTTGAGTCAGGTTTGACACTGGCCTTCAATTCTTGGGAAGGAGAGGGGAGGGATCCTCTAATGATGTTTGTGTGTTACAGCAATCATCACCTGTCTCACAAGCTCCTGCAGAGGAGTGGGAGGAGGATTCCTTTGAGATGGCCTCCCTTCCACCCTTGCCAAGTTCCCATGAGAACTCAAGACTTTGAAAACACAGTGCTGGAAGGGGAAAGTAACATAGAAGAACCCATGGAAGAGGAGGGGGCCAAGATGGAGGGATGGGTGATGTAGGAGATGACCAGGCTGAGCCCGAGGGAGGGGTCAAATCCATCATAAGTCATGAGTCCCTGCACACACACAAGAGATCTAAGTCCAGCCCACCTTGAATGCCTTCTTAATTCCCACTCTTTTCCCTTGACCATTAGTAGCTCAGATTCTTGTAGAGAGTTTAAGCTTGCAATAAATCTTTATTTATTTATTTAGTCTGAATATCCTGATTTCCCCAGTGCTTGACACATATTTTCTACAATGCCCACAAAAAGAGATGCAAAAGAAAGGCATAAGCCAGATGAAGCTAATGTTAAAGCTTTTTGGGGAGCCTTGGGGGGGGGGAGGATGCTTTTTAACTTAAAAGCCTTCAATTAAAATTTAGATAAAGGGTTTAACGAAGTAACAACAGTTATAAATCAATACTTAGATACAGGTAATAGCAGCTAAATCAGATCCACAATTGGGTGGATTGGAAATTAATTTGTTGCTGACAGAGTGGAAGGAGATGGAGCTCTGTTGGAAAATTACAGGCTTGTTGGAGAAGGCTGAAAGCGCTATGAATCCAAGAGATTTAGAGACGATAGAATGAATCAGTGATGAACTGGACTTTCTTAAGAAAACTGATGGACCTTAGAGATAGAATACCATGGAGATATTTACAACAGATATGTCAGGTCCCTAAACAAATGTATCCTTTCCCTTTGCATATTGTTGAATTTTTAAACCTTCTTTGTGACTTGCCATTCTGTTGGGAGGGGGGAGATTTTGAGATTGCTTTGCGCTGTCCTGCTATGATGCCCTTTCCCCAGGAGATGGAATGTCTCACCCTTATCTAAGAGACGGTTTGCACTTTGAGCCAGAAGGAAACGAAAGCGAGAGAGACCTTGAATGAACACGCCAAAGAACTCAGTTACCAAAACACTATGCCACCTGTGGATTGGCTGGATTTCAAACAAACACTGGGATGCTGGGGGGAGGAGTATTGAACGCTGCTTTTATTATATTGCTTTCACGGGTTTTTCCCCAGACCTCACCTTGTATCCCTACTGTCCCTAGCCCCTAATAAAAGTTCCTTTTGAGACAATGCTTGTTTCAAGAGTTCTGCTTTCTTGGGTGGCTTAGCTGAGGTAGGTCCTTACAAGAGATATATGACTTTGGGGAATGAAATGCAGCTGTATGGAAAGATCCTAGTTATAATTTTAAGGAAAAGTTTTATTATTAAGAATCAATCAAGGATATTTGATCCTGGACAGACCAGAGACAATGACTGCAGTGGGTAATGGTAGATATGATGCTGTTGTGGACTTTCTGCGAGTTAAATACAATAAAAATAATAGATTGTTAACACAGGGTTTTGAAGTTTAGTTTTGCTGTGGGGCATACCTGTTAACTTTTTTTTCTGTAAATAGATGGTAGGTCAAATTGCTTCGGTAAATAGAGTTGTAGAAGCTTATACATTGTGGACATGTTTCGCAAGGAGGTAAAACTACTAATGTTGAAATATATCTTTCAGTATTCAACTGGGGGGGCAATATATGTGTGTGATTTCCCTCCCTTTTTATGCACTTCTTTTCTTGTCCTGTTTTGCTCTGTTCTTTTTTTTGAGTTTGTATTTTGACTTTTGAATTAAAAAAAATAAATTTGAAAAAAAAACTTGTAAGTTAAACATTTTTTTCCAAAAATTTCCAAAAAGGCTTTAACATTAAAACCATCCAGCTCCCATCTTTCTTTTATACCTCCTTTTGGGGGCATTGTAGAGAATATATGATATGTAGTGTTCAAAGTCTTTAATTTATTGTTATTTTGATTTTAATATAATCCAAATCCCTGTTATAGTCAATCTTTCACAGCAATGTATAGACCAGGGGTAGGCAACCCAAAACACTCAAAGAGCCACTTGGACACGTTTCTCACCGAAAACAAAACACTAGGAGCCGCAAAACACTTTTGCTATCTAAAATGAAGATAACACTGCATATATCCTTTTTTACCTTTAATATGTATGTATGTATGTATGTATGTATGTATGTATGTATGTATATGTGTTTCTGTGTGTATATATAAAATAAAGGTAAAAAAGCATATATGCAGTGTTATCTTCATTTTAGATGTCAAAAGGGTCTCTCTCTCTCTTTCCTCTCTCTTTCCTTTCTCTTTCCTCTTTCTTCCTCCCTCTTTCCTCTCCCCCTCTTTCTCTCTTTCCTCTCCCCCTCTCTCTTTTTCCTCTCTTTCTCTTTCCTCTCCCTCTTTCTCTTTCCTCTCTCTTTCCTCTTTCTCTCTTTCTCTCTCTCTCTCTTTCCTCTTTCTCTTTCCTCTCTCTTTCTCTCTCTCTTTCCTCTCTTTATCTCTTTCCTCTCTCTCCTCTCTCTCTCTTTCTCTTTCCTCTTTCTCTCTTTCCTCTCTCTCTTTCTCTCTCTCTCTTTCTCTTTCCTCTCTTTCTCTCTTTCCTCTCTCTCTTTCTCTCTTTCCTCTCTCTCTCTGTTTCCTCTCTTTTTCTCTTTCCTCTCTCTCTTCTCTCTTTCTCTTTCCTCTTTCTCTCTTTCCTCTCTCTTTCTCTCTCTTTCTCTTTCCTCTCTTTCTCTCTTTCCTCTCTCTCTCTGTGTTTCCTCTCTTTTTCTCTTTCCTCTCTCTCTTCTCTCTTCTCTCTTTCCTCTTTCTCTCTTTCCTCTCTCTTTCCTCTCTCTCTTTCTCTTTCCTCTCTTTCCTCTCTCTCTTTCTCTCTCTCTTTCCTCTCTCTCTGTTTCCTCTCTTTTTCTCTTTCCTCTCTCTCTTCTCTCTCTTTCCTCTTTCTCTCTTTCCTCTCTCTTTCTCTCTCTCTCTTTCTCTTTCCTCTTTCTCTTTCCTCTCTCTCTTTCTCTCTCTCTTTCCTCCCTTTCCTCTCTTTCCTCTCTCTCTTCTCTCTTTCTCTTTCCTCTCTCTTTCCTCTCTCTCTTTCTCTCTCTCTTTCTCTTTCCTCTTTCTCTCTTTCATCTCTTTCTCTCTCTCTTTCCTCTCTTTCTCTTTCTCTCTCTTTCTCTTTCCCTCTTTCCTCTCTCTCTTTTTCTCTCTCTCTTCTCGCTCTCTCTTTCTTTCTCTTTCCTCTTTCTCTTTCCTCTCTCTCTTTCACTCTGTCTCTTTCCTCTCTTTCACTTTCTCTCTTTCCTCTCTCTCTCCCTCTCTCTCCAGGTGAGGAGAGAGAGAGAACGAAAGGCAGACAGCGCCGAATGGGCGGGTGTCACGCTGTCCGTCGTCATCCAGGAGACAAATAAACCAGGAACGCAGGAACGTCGTGCAAGTGAAGATCTTTTATTCCTTAACAGAAAAAGTTAGCACTGGGAGTGGTTTGCTCCCAGTGCTTCATATACCCATGCCACGCCCATATCCCCACCCTCCACCCACTGACCAACATCTGCCCAGCCGTCTCTAAAGGTCCGTTTGGCTTGTCCTGCCCTTCCCCCAGCCAAGCCCCGCCCTACTGTCCTGCCTCCCGTCCGCAAAAAATGGAGTCTTTCGCTGGTGTGGTGCTCCAGCTACCTCCAGGCTTCCCCCACCCTCCGCGGCTTGTGTCTGGCAGCTTCCGTAAGTTCGCATCTGTCTCGCTTTGTTTTGCATCCCCCCGGTGCTCGGTGTTGCTTCCTGGCTCGGGGCTTTCTCCCCCCCCCCGCCCAGGCTCCGCTGGGGGTGGCTGCCAGGTCTCTTTGCCCCCCGGCGTCTTGTTGGAGACCTCCGCATGCCGGCAAAGCTCAGCGATGCCTTGGCGGTGTCCGGTAATCAGCTGGGCGGTGGTGCAGCAAGCTCGGCGGCATCCGTCGATCAGCTGGGCGGTGGTATGGCAGGAGTCGGCGGTTTCAGGCCAGTACGAGGAGGCTAGATGCATCGGCGGCTGGTTGTGCCTTGGAACACCCCACCCACCGGTGATTGGCAAGCCCCGTGGGGCTTGACATGCGGCCTCCTCTACCACGGTTTCACCTGGAAGGTAAAGAGAGATGGGTGAATGCACTTTTCCACAGCTAGTATCACCCGGTTCCGCTGGACATCAACGGTGAAACTCCCGCACGAGCCGGGGAGCATGCACGTCCACCACCCTAACCCAAGAGGCCTCGGAAAGGGGGTACCCCTTCCACTTAATAAGATATTGCAGGTTGTTGTGGTGTACTCATGAGTCAATGATGTCTTGTACCTCGTACTGTGACCCGGTTACTGGTCCCGGCGCTTTACCGCTTGCCGGGACCCCGTGAACCAGCTTCAGTAAGCTCCCATGGAATACGGGATGTACCTTCCCCATGAACGGAGGCAACCGTAACCGCACCGTCACCGGATTGATTACCTGAATGATTTGGAAAGGGCCTATGTATTTCGGGCCTAATTTCTTACAGGGCAGCTGCAATTGAAGGTATTTCATGGACAGGTAGACCCAGTCCCCCACCCGGAAAGGTTTATGGTCTGCCCTCTTTTTGTCGGCTTGGGCCTTCATGGCTGCCTCGGCCCGGGCTAGCGCATCCTTCACTTGTCCCCACAAGCCCACCACCTGGGACATCCACCATGGGGGGGGGGTGTCGTATCCGTTGCCCAGGGCCATTCTGGAATGGGGACAAAATCCACCCCGTGTACTACCCAGAAAGGGGCATACCCAGTGCTACTGTGCACAATATTATTGTATGCCACCTCAGCAAACAGCAATAGGTCTACCCAGTCCGTTTGCTGGTATGTTACGTAGCTGTGAAGGTAGCGCTCCACCATGGCATTTGCTCTCTCTGCGGCCCCGTTGGTACTGGGGTGGTACGTGGAGCTCAAGCCTTGTGATGACCCTACCAGTTGGAGAAAAGCTTGCCAAAAGTGTGCCGTGAACTGCACCCCCCCAGTCTGAGATGACACGTCGGGGTATCCCATGAAGACGGTAGATGTGCTGTATGAAGAGTCTAGCCAATCATTGAGCTGAGGGTAATCACTTGGAGGGGATGAAGTGAGCCTGCTTTGAGAAGAGGTCGATAACCGTCCATATCACAGTGTAACCCTGGTTCCGTGGCAGCTCCACAACGAAATCCATAGCGATTTCCTCCCAGGGACGGGTTGGATCGGCTACCCTCTGTAACAATCCTATTGGTTTTCCTATCTGTGGTTTAGCAGTAGCGCATACGTGACAGTTCCTCATGTATGTTTCCACCTCTGGTTTCATCCGCAGCCACCAGAACTGTCGCCGCAACAGGTGTAATGTCTTTAGGAACCCAAAATGTCCAGCTTGTTTGGTGTCGTGACACCTCTGGAGGACGGTCTGTCGTAGGTCTTCGGGAACATAGAGTTTATCACCCTTCCAGTCTAGTCCCTCTCTTTGGGTCAGGAGGCCCAGATGGTCCCGTAATCATACATCTTCGGCTACAGCAGCCCATAGGTCCGGGAGTGCTATGCGCATTGACATCCCCGACGTTATGCAAGCTACCCTTTGGGTCTCGGGTGGCATAATCGCCTGTACCACCTCCTCCCTCTTACTGTGATATTGTGGCAAGCGAGAGAGGGCATCTGCGAGGAAGTTCTTGCCTCCCGGCATGTACTTCATTGTAAAGTGGAAACGCCACCGCCCCCACCGCATCCTCAGCTGAATGGGCGGGGAGAGGGAGCAGGACGGGAGGCAGCGGCTCTGGTGGCGGCCGCTCCGGCAACGGGGAATGCCGCCGTAGGGATGAAGGGGGTCCCGACCCACCGCTGGCCCCGCCACCCTCGCAGCACAAGGTCCCCTTCTCCTGCAGCACCGAGGGCGGCGGTGGTGGCAGCTGGACGATGGCGAAGTGGCGCAGCTGCCCGCTCGCTGCTGCCTCTTCGGCCTCACTCCGTGCAACCGGCAGCAGCAGTGGCATCAGGAAGGTGAAGGGGCATGGGTGCCCTTGCCGCCGCCTCTTTGGCCTCACTCAGCATGACTGGCGGCAGCAGCAGCGGGAGGACGGCCAAGAGGACCGCGCAGCAGGTGGGGAAAGGGCCAGGCAGGTGCCACGGGGGAATCTCTCAATAGAGGCCATGGGGATCCGCTGCCCGTGAGACGGCTGAAAGGCGCAGGTGGAGAGGGGAAGCTACAGAGACCCCCGGCGACACCCCCGACTAACAGAGGCAGCGGTGGAGCAGGGCGAGGGGAGACCTGCTGGGAAGGGAAGAGGCACCCTGAGACTGGCCACCCGTGGCTTCTTACCAGGGACACCTTACCAGCAATCCTCCCAGCCACCACGTGCACTCCAAAGAAGGAAAGAGGTTTGTGGGCAGTCCCACAAACCAAAGAAGTTCGACCAATCAATTCAAACTTCATGAGAAGTTTGAATTGATTGGTTGAACATTTTTAGTCCCACTTTTTTTTTCAGACTGCACATGGTGGCTGAGGACAGGGAGCCGCAGGGGACGGCTGAAAGAGCTGCATGCGGCTCCGGAGCCGCGGGTTGCCGACCCATGGACTAGGTGACCTCCAAGGTCCCTTCTAACTTTATTATTATTGATCATCGCACAGTCAGCCAGATGTTCAGACTGGATTTGGCATTTTTGTCTACCTGAGTCCTTACCAAGGACCTGGGACATAGTATACTTAGATTTCAGTAAGGCATTCGACAATGTAGACCATAATCTACTGCTTGGTAAGCTAGAAAAAGGTGGAATAGACACCACCACCAGATGGATTTGTAGCTGGCTGACAAACTGTACTCAGCGAGTAGTCCACATGGAGAGAAGTAAGCAGTGGGGTACCACAAGGCTCCATCTTAGGCCCAGTACTCTTCAATATCTTCATCAATGACTTAGATGAGGGAATTTGCAGATGACACTAAACTGGCAGGAATAGCCAACACCCCAGAAGACAAGCTCAGGATTCAAAAAGATATTGACAAACTTGAACAATGGGCCCTATCCAACAAAATGAGTTTTAATGTGGAGAAAAGCAAAGTTTTACATTTCGGCAGGAAAAATCAAAGATATAAGTACAGATTAGGTGAGACCTGGCTCAAAAACAATAACTGAGAGGGACCTTGGAGTCCTAGTGGACAATCACTTGACTATGAGCCAGCAGTGTGCAGCAGCAGCCAAAAAAGCTAATACAATCCTGGGTTGTATAAACAGAGACATAGAATCAAGATCACGTGAGGTATTAGTACCACTTTATAAAACCCTAGTGAGACCACACCTGGAATACTGCAACCAATTTTGGTCACCATACTACAAAAAGGATGTTGAGACCTTGGAAAAAGTTCAGAGAAGAGCAACTAAGGCAGTGGTTCTCAACCTTTCTAATGCCGTGACCCCTTAATACAGTTCCTCATGTTGTGGTGACCCCCAACCATAAAATTATTTTCATTGCTACTTCATAACTGTAATTTTGCTACTGTTTGGAATCGTAATGTAAATATCTGATATGCAGGGTGTATTTTCATTGTTACAAATTGAACATAATGAAAGCATAGTGATGATTACAAAAACAATATAGCAATGCTCACTGGAAAAGCTTACTCTTCCTTGCTCAAAAATGTTGGGAGGGAGGGAAGAGGAAGGAAGGAAGAAAGATTGAAGGGGAAAGGAAGGAGATGGAGAAGGAAGAAGATTGAAGGGGAAAGGAAGAAAGGAAGGAAGGAGAGATTTAAGGGGAAGGGATGGAGATGGAAGGAAGGAAGATTGAAGGGGAAAGGAAGGAGAAGAAAAGGAAGGAGATTGAAGGGGGAAGGAAGGAAGGAAGGAAGGAAGGAGAGGGAGATTGGAGATGGAAGAAAGGAAGGAAGATTGAAGGAGAAAGGAAGGAGATGGAGAAGGAAGGAGATTGAAGGGGGAAGGAAGGAAGGAAGGAAGGAGAGATTTAAGGGGAAGGGATGGAGATGGAGATGGAAGGAAGGAAGATTGAAGGGGAAAGGAAGGAGAAGAAAAGGAAGGAGATTGAAGGAGGAAGGAAGGAAGGAAGATTGAAGGGGAAGGGAAGGAGATGGATGGATGGATGGACGGAAGGAAGATTGAAGGGGAAAGGAAGGAGATGGAAAAGGAAGGAAATTGAAGGAGGAAGGAAGGAAGGAAGGAGAGATTGAAGGGGAAGGAAGGAGATGGAAGGAAGGAAGGAAAGAAGGAAGGAAGGAAAAGGTGCTTTATAATGCCCGAAGGGGAAAGATATTTTAACCTCCGGTGGCTGATTGAGGAAGCCAGGTTCGTCGGACCGATTTCCAAATAAGCCTGATTGGGGAGGCAGGAGTGTAAATGATGTATGAAAGGACGCTTTCCGTTGCCCCTTCCCCTCCCTTTTTTGCTACCAACGGGGAAAACGCACAGGCACATGCGCGCAGGGGTAAGAAAGCACAAACGCCCGGATTGAGACTGGAGCCAACGTTTCCAAATGAAACGCTCCGAGCCGCTCGAATGATTTCTCTTCCCTTCCGGCCGTTTTTTTTCGTCCCCCATATCTGAGCAGAGCCGCCGCCAGCCTGCCCCTGTAGCCAAGGGTCCCGGACCAGCGCCTTTCCAAACTCTGGCGCTTCTTGCGGCGGGGGTCGGGGTGGGGGAGAGGGATCCTTTCTTACAGCCCCGAAACGAGTTTTCTCCTTTGATTTCGGGGCCCCGTTGCCAGCTCGCGGGAGTGGATCGTGACTCTGTAATCTGCCTCGATCGATAGAAAGCCCGGAGGTGGAAGGAAGGAAGGATTGATCTTTGGAGAGTCATGTTTTCCCAAATGGTGATGAACTGCAAC